>OVBE01000126.1:17495-66220 GCA_900406425.1 Iberis pinnata | reverse complement strand
TATCTTCGTCAGAGGATTTGACGAGCATGTCGTCTATGTAGACTTCCATTGTTTTCCATAGCTGTTCTGAAAACATTTTGTTCACCAAACGTTGGTAAGTTGCGCCTGCGTTCTTCAGGCTGAAAGGCATTACTTTGTAACAATAGATGCCTCCGTCCATAGTGAAAGCGGTTTTTTCCCTGTCGTCTAGGTGCATAAGTATTTGGTTGTAGCCTGAGAAGGCGTCCATGAATGAAAGTAGCTTGTAGCCAGCTGTGGCTTCGACAAGCTGATCTATGTTTGGCAACGGGAAACTATCCTTGGGACATGCTTTGTTCAAATCGGTGAAGTCTATGCAGACTCTCCATTTGCCATTCTTTTTATTTACTACGACAGGATTGGCCAGCCATTCTGGGTATTTCACTTCCGTGATTGAACCTGCCCCCAATAGCTTTTCCACCTCATCTCTGACTGCCTGAGCCCGCTCGGCCCCCAGCTTGCGTTTATTTTGTTTAACCGGCTTGTAGATTGGGTCAGCGTTCAGCTCGTGGAACATAATGTCCAGGCTTATTCCCGGCATATCTGTCATGTTCCATGCGAAGGTGTGTTTATTTTCCTTTAGGAAAGAGATCAGCTCTTCCTTCAAGTCCCTTTGGAGTTTCGATCCTATACCGACGCAGCGTTCTGGATATCCCGGGTATATGCAGTACTGCGTCACCTCGTTGAGTCTAGGTTCCTCGTACGTCGGCTCTGCAGGTGGGGTGGGTTCCCCGATCTGTAATTGTTATAAGGGGTTTTCCCTGAGTTTGAGCTCGACTAAGTAGCAAGCTCAGATTGACCTTTGACTCCCTTTGATTGTTTTGATTCCCTCTTTTGTTGGGAATTTGACGCATTGGTGATATGTAGACGGGACGGCCTTCATTGCATTTATCCACGGTGTCCCCAAGATTGAGTTGTATATTGCCGGTCTGTCGATTACCGTGAATTCGATCATCCTCGATACACCTGCTGCATGCATTAGTAGTTTGATAGTTCTGATGGTCATGGATGTCTCACTGGTGAAACCGGTTAAGGGCGCAGGTGGTCCCTCAATTCGTGAAAGGTCTACGTCCATCTTCATCAAGGTTACTTTGAAAATTAGGTCTACGGAGCTCCCTGTGTCTATGAACACTCTCGCGATCTCGTACCCATCTATGATTAGTTGTATAACTAAAGGATCTGTATGTGGGATGTCGAGTCCAGTCGTGTCCATTTCGTCGAAGGCTATGGGCTCTCCTGCCTCCTAGGGTTTAATTTGCCACTTTTTGCATGATACCGCCCTACGCCCATATGATTTGATCTCCATTATTGAGTTCAGACCGAACTGGTGGTTTCCCATGATCATGTTGATCCGTTTTTTGAATGGTGGGGTTGGCGCTACCTGAGGCAGCTCGTTTCGGTCCCTTTTCGGTGGGTTCGCCTCTTTGGCCTGATCTTCCGTCCTTGATTCAAGTCATGTGCTTTCGCCTTGCTGGGTTCCACTAGCTCCGGACTGGTATTTGTTGAAGAGGAAATACTTGAAGCTCCTGCATTCTTCGGTGGAATGTCCATCCTGGTTGTGGTATTCGCAATGCTTCTTGATATTTCCTTGTTCTTCGGGTCGTTTTCATTGGTTCCAAGGTCCACCTTTGGGTTTCCCTGCAAACAATGTTTGGTTACCTGCTGGGGGAGTCCTCCTAGAGGCTGTTGCTTGGGTCACCTGACCTTTTTCCCTGGTTTGTTTTCTCATTTCGATCAACTCTTCTTCTATTCTCGTGAATACCTTCCATCTATGAAGCGCGTCGTCAATCGTCGCTGGCGGGTTCAGTATTAGGTCCTTTCTGAATTCAGATTCTCCCCAGACCGTGTTTTTTAGAGCGGCAATCGCTGCGTTGTTGGTGACCACCACTCGGGATATAACTTCCTTGAATCTGTCGATGAATTGTCGGAGGGGCTCATTCGGGCCTTGAGTCATGCTCCACATTTCTGCATCCAAAACGTCCCTCTCGATGTATACCGAGTAGTGCTTCAGGAACATCATGCTCATTTGATTGAAACTATGAATGGAGCCCTCAGGGAGTCGGGAGAACCACGTGAGTGCAGGCCCCTGAAGATGTTCGCTAAACAGCTGGCAATATCCAGCATCCTTCTCGTGCTCATCAAATTGCGCTTGTCCGACTGCGATTCCGAACGCGGTCATGTATACGCTGGGATCCGTCTTTCCTTCGTAGAAAGGGATTTTGATTTTTCCGGGGTTTTGTACTCTAGCGTTCTTTATGTGTGCGGCGTACGGGCTCTGGAGTGTTCCCTCCATTAATCGGTCTAGCTCAGGGGCTGAGCTGATAGCTTGGTGAACCCTAGAGTTCATCTGCCTGACAGCTTCTTGAAGAGAGTTCTTCATCTCCTGGATTTTCATGGTTGAATGTTGGGATCGCTTGTCAGATCGGGAAGGCAGAGTGCGATAACCCTCCTCGTAATCGTCGGATCCGTCGTTGGATTTTTCGGACTGGTCGGTTCGATCCTACTCGTGATCTGAGGCTTCAGGACTTGCCGTGCGGCTCGGCTGTTTGTGATGGTCGTCGGGCAACTCGTCGCTTTTACCGGGTTGCTCTTGTTCGATGTCGCCATTCAGTGGGGTTTCCTCAATATCGGAGTTGCGTTCTCTCGTCCTGATCGAGCGAGGGGTCGGGGTGAAGCACAACCTCCTGGAATATTCTTCGGATACGGGGTATCGCCATGATGTCGATCGAGCTTGGCGGTGCTTTGACGATGTGGTTCGGTCGCAACGCTTAGCAAGAGCTTTGGCCTGGTCTGCGGATTCCTTCGCCATCTGATCGAGTCGATCCAGCAAGGATCTGTTCAGGGCATCCTGGGTCTCCATCTTTTCTGACATGGATTGCACGGACTGAAGGAGCGTCTGAATAGTGCTAGCGTACCCGTCTGATGGCGTTGATATGCTGTCGGCCATAATAATATCGGATCTGGCTGTGGTTTTCCCTTCTGCGTTTAAGAACTCTTAACTCCCCACAGATGGCGCCAATTTGTGGATGCTAAAACCCACAATGAATTTCTATCTGATATCTTTATGAGGAATTCGTGGTTCTTGTTTAATAAAGGAAGAAAAACACAACACAAATTTCAATAATCAAGTCAAAAATCGATTTCTTTTATTGATCTCTCTCCAAAATGTTTTACACTTAGTTTCTCAATAAATTTCTCTCCTTTTATTCTCCTCCGCTCATCTAGGACCGTTCCGATCTTCCCGGGTTGTTGGATCATAACTCCGATTTTCCCCCTTATTTCAGAACCGTCTTGACTTGGTCCTCTCTCGTCCAACGCGTAAATGCCTTCTGCTCAGCTCGTAGTCGTCTTCTACTCAGCTAGCCTACGACATGCTTAGCCTATTGTTCGCCTTCTGCGCTTAGGTAAAGACCTCCTGAGTAGATCTTCATACACCTTAATATATTCTGAGTCGTTGTCTAGGAAATGAGGTCGGTTAGGCTAGAAACCTGCTGAGGGGGTTTCGACACCAACAACATCCTTGAACTTGTTACCGTGTCTTATCACCGTATTCGTTATTCTCCAATCAAACGGGGTTCTTAGCGCTTCCTCCAATACGCGGTCTAGTTTGGGAGCCAAGCTGATCGCCCGGTGCATTTTAGAGTTGCTTTCCCTTATCTGAGCTTGAATTCTAGCTAGTTCGTCGGAAGTTGGTGGACTGTCAGAGTTGTCGCTGGGGTGCTCCGCCTCGGTATGCCTTGACTGGAATCCCCTCCTTAGGTTGTTATTTGGTGGAACATCATCGAACAATCGACGGTTTACTCAGGGCGGGTTGAAGGAGAGTCATCGTGTTCCAGCAGTTGTGACATTGCCGCGCACTTAAGTTTTATCTCCGCAAATTCCTAATATGGAGTCGGAGTGTTTCTTCCCTCTGTTGCTTGAGGGCATGCATTACCACAAAGAGAGTTAGCTCCGAGTCTTGGAGATCATTCATGTTTTGCTCTTTTTCCGGGGTTCGCTCTTCTCGTTCCCCGTCGTGTTGATCTTGATTGTGGGTCTCGTCCTGGTTATGAGTCTCATATTGGTTGTGAGTCTCATCCTGGTTTCTTTGGATGTTTTCGGGATCTGGCGTATTCTCCCTGCCGTTTTGATTCTAATTGTCATTCATCGTTGGATGATTTGCAGTGTTTGGTCAATTTACATGATCTTTTGATTTGTGAAGAAAGGGGCTCCCAACAGTCGGCGCCAATTGTTGAACCAAAGATTCAACCTAATGAAATCATTGATAACATTGCTCTTAAGAGTTTTCTTGCGTTATTGATGATTGAATCCCTAAATTTAACCTTAGAATTCCTATTTATAGATACATGATAGGGAATTAGGTTAAATCTATTTTACATAATATCCCTCTTAAATACTTGGATATATTTCATAACAATATTTGAAATTATCCTTTAAAGAAGATATTCATTAATCTTGGTTAACCGCCTTCTGCTGAGATGACCTTGTCTTTCGTTAGTAACTCCGGTCTGGACTTATTTAGGCTCAAGTTAATGAATTCAGTTCTAGGCCCATGACCACATCATAATATCCAAGACGGGATGTACCTGGTCGAATCTCCAGATCGGATCCTTGATGGAGGTGCCGACCTCGGTATCAACAGTGAACAAGTTGATTTCACCATTTTTCTGGTTTGTGAACCACATAACTATGAAGAGAAGATCTCATCAACAAATCTCCGAAATGGAAAAAAATTCAGTTGAAGCTTAATTTAAAATTTAGAGAGTGATGATATAAGAGAGAAAAAGGTTTGCTACGAATGGTCGAGCCATCTAAGCCGTTGATTCCTTCCCGTTGCAAGCTGTAGGATCTTAGGGTGATAATTCATTCTAAACAGTAAATTGGAAATATAGCATTTGGTACACATTCCTTGAAGTACATTCAATGATTTTTTATTTTTTTGTTACTTTTAGAGCATCTCTATTTCAAGTTTTTATATAGGTGTTCTCAATATACATATATGTTTAAATATATATGAATATCTCAAAATGATGAGAAACATTTTAAAAGAGACTTTGAAATGGATTTCTCATCATTTTGAGATACCCATAGTTAAATTAATAACTTTATATACATACACATATATTATATTGAAAACCTTTATCTAAGAAACTCTCAATAGAGATGCTCTTAACACCCACTCACCACTTACATGACTATATATTAAAAAATGAAATATCATTAAAAAAAATTTATAAGTCTACAATCGAAAATTTAGATGAGATTAAACATTTATTCATTTTTAAAATGGAGACCAAACCTAACTCTAGTCTAGCTCTCGATGATACTTATAACAAAATGTTATGAATCACAAGCTTGGTCTAGCATTATTGGAGCATCTTCAAATGTTTGACTACATATATTCATGTGGCTACATGAATTTGTATATCTCTGGCTGAATACATTGAACAGAAAGAAAAAGAGGGCAATTGTATTAGAACACAAAAAGACTGTGTAAAGGGAATCAAAATTACATTTCAAATCGGAAATTTCACATAAGAAAATCTCGAGAATAGAGTTTTCTAACACTTTGAATTTTGACATTGAAGTACAAGTACTTCAAAACTTTGAATTTTTGACATTTCAGTACTAACACTTCAAAATTATAAAATGTCTTACTAGTAACTCTGAAACCAGCTCTTGCCTATGTAGCGCCTCTTTTTTAACGGAGGGAATATCTCCGTCTGGTTAGGTTCATTAACAAATTTGAACTTTTTATTATTAATGTTGAATAGTCCATACACACTTTTATTTTAAAATAATAAAAATTTGAAAAAGTTGGATTATAAAAAGGGATATAGAGTTTGGTCTGCTTAGGAGTGATCGGGCGAAGAGAGGTGCGAAATTTGGAATCAAAAAAGAAAATCGGTAAGTCTTACGAAAACAAATTAATGTCTTATGTGTATGTAATTCTTTATGAGTTTTAACAGATGGCTAATTCAAACTCATCAACTGTTGTGTTAAAAATTTAAAAGTGACACTAAATTATGATGAAATGAAATTTGATCACGTGGTAGAAATAATGCAAGCTTAAAAATTGTAGAAGGCATCATGAAAAGAGAATTGCCTTGGTTGCAGAGTAAATAGCTGACTAAGCGGGTGAATTGGAAAATGGAAAGATGTCGGCGAAAGCAAAATAAAAGAATTTCAAGCACAATTTTGGAGACTAAAACCATGATTATTCCTGAATCTAAAGAGGGTTTTAAGGGGTGGGGCCCACACGAAAATTAAAAGCCCACCCCTCCCATCTCTTGTCTTGGGTCCGAATCTACCAAAAATCGTGGGCCCCACTGACACGTGTTGGCCCACGATTGGTCAAACATTAATTTTTTTTTTCATTTTAAGTAAAAAAATAAAAATTAAGAATCCCAAACTCACCTCTCCCATTGTTCATGCTCGAATTTATATTTGACTAGCGAGCTTTCTTCATATTATTAGACGAACACTTAAAGACTTAAACATGACATTTTTTACAAATTCTAAGATTGTGGCATTCCTAGTTCGCATGATAAGCACACCGAGTCTTTCATAATTCTCTTTTTATATAGGAACAAATCTTCCTAATTGGGTAACTTTTACAAGTACACGAAAACTATTTTGATAAATTGGAACCGTAAAGCGAGAGTACCCACCGCTTTGAAAATTTTCTTATAAAACAATTCAATGATTTGGAGTAAGTTATTAAGATCTAAAGCTCTCAATTGTCATTTTGTAAAAAAACATTGACAATTGTGAGAGATTACTAGCCTCTAAAATCAATTTTAAGACATTTCTATTGTTGAAGTAGTCACAGTTGGTATCTATGCCACCTGACTACCCATGTTTAGCAAATAGGCTTTGAAGTTCAGAATCGTCATAAAAAGATAAAATACAAATAAATATAGCAAAGATAAGGTGAATAAAAACGTTTATCATAACTTTAGAATCATGAATGTACAACATATGTATTGAGTTTTGGGAACCAAAAGCCAAATGCAAATAAAAAGAAAAGCAAGTAGAAATGGACTTCCCCTAGAAAATGTACTAACTACTAACTCTAAAACATATACATTCATGATAAAGTAGATCCAAGTGAAAGCTATTCACTTGACATGGCAATCATAAGGAGAAGACGCAAAGACTTGATCTGGAACAACTAGAGGTAACTTGTCTATGTACAAAAACAACCTTTTCTTATTCTCCTTCTCAACTGTATAGAGACTCGCAGTATCTGATTTTTCCATTAACATCCACAAATCTCCAGAGTTTACTCTCTTAAGACTGTCCCGGCAAAAAGGGCATGATTCTGACCTGCCATGCCAATCACGGTAACACTTGATGCATAAAGAATGGGTACAATAGGGGAGAACCACGATGCTATTCATCTCCATACAAATACCACATTCTTCTTCTCTCTCTATATCAATCTCTGAGAGCTTGGCCCTTTCAATCTCATCTTTATTTCTGTACCGAATTTTACAAACCTCTTTCTGTTTGCGGTCATCTACATCTGTGATACCCCTTTCTAGTTGTAATAGCGATGGAAAAATCACAGCTGTTTCAACAATATCCCCCATAAGCATTAAGGATATGAAATACCACAATTAAGCGTAAAACAACGTTACCGTAGAAGTCTTTGATGCTGGTTTTTCTCTCATAAACTGACATGGTGGTTTTCCCATCTGCATAAGTCTAATTCAATTGAAAGGATTTATCAAACACCTGCTTTTAAAAATAAACCGAAAGAAGTAAGACATTGTACCATGTAAATAAGAACTCTGAGCAAACCAAGGGCACCGGCAAGGTGGCAATCGGTCCATTGGACTAGAAAAAGCAAAAACTGCGCAGCCGGGTTGTAAGATAATCTCATTTGAACACGCGCTCCATCCTTCTCCCGCGGGTAATCTAAAGCTCTGAATAAGTAGGCATAATTATAATATATATATATATGATTTGATGGAAAAACATACACAACAATAGTACCCACTCATCCAAATATTCACAATATTCAGGCATGGAACTGTCTAATTCAGCTAGATAAGACTCCGGATTACTGACTAAACATAGTGGGACAATAATTCAGATCAGGACGATGTTATATGTTGCTTTAACAATACAAGTAGAACCAATTGACTCCATTCATCATCTAATTTGTCGGGTTACATATCCTAACTGTTTGGGCCCAGATTAAACCCTAATTTGGTACAGAAAAAGAGGATTTTTCTCACAACCAAGAGACAATATAGAAATTTTGGATTACGAAACAAGAGAAAATTACCAAATTTAAAAGGGGGAAAATTGAGAAGCTTACACAGTATTAGCGTGTTGGATATCGGCTTCGAGAGCTTTCAGAGAATCCTTGAATGAATTTTTCGCCATGAAACGTCAATTTCAAGGAACAAAGTTGTGTTCATCAAAAGTAAGAGGAAGACGAAGAAGAAGAAGAAGAAGATAGAAGCAAAAGAAAAGTTTGATGCTTTGGCTTTTAGCAAGTTATACTTGAGCCAAATCCGATGATCAAAATATTTGAGAGATAAGGATGAAGGAGAGGGAGGATGGTATTTTGGTAAATTTGTATATTTAGATAAACCTCTTTAGTGCTTTATCAAGAGTGGGTTTCAAGATTGTCCGTTTTGCCCTGGAAGGTTGTAATCCTCTGCTTCTTGGATTGCCTATACGATTCGCCTTCTATCCAACAGTATTTTGACACGTGGAAGGATAAGGCTAACTATCTGCTTTGTAGGCTTCAAAATTATCTCTCAATTCAAAGTCAATACCACTTTTATAATAATACTACAAACAATAATTTTATTACTATAAAAAGATTTGGGTAAAGACAAATAAGATTTGGATAAAAGAACATTATAACCAAAATTAATTATAAATATCATTATAAATATCTAGAGCGTCTTCCGCTAATCATTTAAACCTTAACACTTTATTATTAGCAATTTAAATATTGTTTTTTTCTTTTTGGTCAACTAGCAATTTAAACATCTATCGCGACAATTTAGTTTATTAAATTTTCAACTTTTTTTTCACCAAAAAACAGGTTACTAAAACGATATAAAATAATATTTCTTCTATTTTTTTATTAGAAAAGTATCTAGATTTTTTTTCTTGTTTCAAATTAGTTGATGTTTTATATTTTCAATACAAATTAATTTTTTGAAATTTTATTGACATTTTCTTGAATATATTTTAATTTCTTTTTGAAATTTTATAATTTTTTGAAATTACTATTTTTACTTTATGATTTTTATTAATTTTTTATAAAATTTTTCGAAAATATTATTATTTTTAAAATATTTGAGTAAATATAATTATTATTAAAATTAGTTTTTTAATTCAAAAATATTATTTTATATCATATCATCGCCGGAGTTACTGTTCTGGTAACCGTCTTTTTTGCGGAAACAAAATTAGAGGTCTAATATATATTAAAATGCCAAATTGGAAGTTTAATATACTAAAATGTTATGATGTATATTTAAATTGTTAGTGAAAAATGGTAAAAGTTTAAGTTGCTAGTAGGTAATAGGTGCAACTTTGGAAGTTTTAAATGAAATTTATCCCCAAACATTAATGACTTTATCTAATTATTAGAGTTTTTCTTTTGTCAAATCTAGTTATTAGAGTTTACAAATGTTTTAAAATTATTTTCACATATGGAACAATAGATGCAATCCATAACTAAATTTCTTAATTATTTAGAGTAAAGTTTGTTTGGAAAAAAATTCACAAATGATATATTTTAACATTTGATCAACATCACACCTCTCATACTAAAAGTCTATACAATGTTTCTTTTTAGTTTGGAATATATTGTTTGTATAAATTTATAAACAATATACTATACATATCACATTTTATATATATATAGATGGAATTTTTTGCTTTTCTCTTGATCATATTAATATTAAACCGATAAAAAATTAACATAAATGTAAATATCTCAAAATTGATATCTTCATTTTTTAAGACTTTTTGATATACATTTTCATTGTATTTTGAGTTGTTTAGCTTGCATCTAGACTTAGATAGAGTATTTAGCATATATTAGCATGTTGCAAGTGATTTAGGTGTGCAGAGCTAAATTGACGATCAAAGCCATGGGGGAAAGATAAAAGGAGCCAAAAAAGGAAAAGTTAGAAACATACCGGCCAGGCCATACCTAATGAATTGGCCGGTACAATTTAGAACCAAGCCATATCGGACAGCCCAAACAGTATGCATGGCCCGGTACATTTCTACCAACCAGTGTGTACCGGCTTGGATTACCCGGTGCAGAGAGGAGGAAGCTATGCCGATGTGAATGGGCCAATGCACATAGCCCGGTACAGTCATACCGGCTAGGTTGTATCAGTCAATCAACGTGGTAGAGGAGAAAAGCAAGCCGAACCGCTACAAGGAAGGACCGAACCATACCGAGGACTCATACCGGGTGTCTTGGCTGGTACCGAGTCAAAGAAAAATTCAAAAAAAAAAATATTGACTAAGTGATTTTTACCCTAACTCTATCATGGGTTAACCCATGTGTTTTGGGTTAACCCATGTGTTTTAGGTTAACCCAAGACTTAAGAGCTACTATTTAAACTTTTAGAAACCTAATTTTGAGGTTTATGCTTGCTTTTACCTTAACTCTTTTCTCTTGAGAATACTTTGTAATCATTTTGAATATTGCTTAATTTGAGTTTGATCTTTGCTTGATTGTTAATCTTCTTCTAATTTATGTTTCTAACCATGATTCTACACATTTTCATCATTACAACTTGTGTATTATCCATGAATAGTGAGTAGTTTATTTCTAAGAAAATGGGTTTTGTAGATTAGGGTGATTAGATGAATGAATATGGTGTTTATGAATTGAATAGCTTAGATCTTCATCCATGGTAAGTGTGCTTAATGCTATATTTGACTTGATCAATCAAATTTAGACTCTAGGTGAATTGTGCATGAAAGGTGTTCGATGAAATGCATGAACCAATTGTTGTTTGCTAAATGATGCTATCCAAGAGATTGTTCTTAGCTAGTTTAGTGGTTTATGATGAATAAGAAATTATTGCCTATTATTATGCATTTATCCAAGAGATTGTTTTTAGTTGCATGATTAGGAGAATGGTTAGTGTCATGATAGTGGATTAGTCTAGTTAAGGGAATTCTAGACCAAGGTTTAGAACCAGAATGTGAGTATTAGCATCATAGAATGTCATTTGATCATCCAAGTCGATTTCCTTTGCCCATTTGCTTAGTCTTTCCTCTTGATTGACATTTCAATTTTAGTTAACTTTTCCTTAATCGCTGTTGACTTTTGTTGTATTTGACTTTTTAGTTGACTTTTGTTTATCTTTGTTTAATGCATGATTTGGATGTTTAGAATTAAACCACTTATTGATTTGGCTTAGACTAACTGAGAGTCTTGTAAGTTGTAGTGCGTTAATCATTTTGATTTGGATTGATACCGATTGTGTTGCAATGATGATGATGGTACATTAGGATTTAAAGTAGTTTAATCACCAAAAAATTCTACTATCAATTGGCGCCGTTGCAAATTCAGGAATTTGATGACCATTAATATTTTGATTTTGTTTGGCACTAAGCCCAATTTCCTTTGTTTTTATTGATTTATGTTTTCTCCTTGTTTGTGCATTTCAGGTGTATGAACATGAGAAGCAGATGACCAACTGACTTACTACCAATCGTTAACGATATTCGTACCCTCAAAAGGGAACACGCTCGAACAAGACGAGAACAGGAGCAAATAGCTCATGAGACGTTTGGATTTGCAAATGGAGGAAAACAACAATAACTAGAACAATGCACACACCATTGGTGCTGGAGACGCCCCAAATACTCATACTCATCGCCATGGAATTGTTCCGCTTGTTGTCAACAACAACAATTTTGAAATCAAGCATAGCCTGATAGCTATGGTTCAAGGGAATAAATTCCACGGCTTACCAATGGAAGATCCACTCGACCATTTGAATAAGTTTGACAGATTCTGCGGTCTTACTAAGATCAATGGCGTAAGTGAGGACGCATTTAAGCCGCATCTTTTTCCCTTATCTTTGGGTGACAAGGCCCATCAATGGGAGAAATCACTTTCCAAGAACTCCATCACAACTTGGGATGCTTGTAAGAAAGCTTTCCTTGCAAAGTTCTTCTCTATTTCCAGAACTGCATGGTTGCACAATGAGATCTCCGGTTTGCATAAAAAGAATCATGAATCTTCCTTTGAAGCTTGGGAGAGGTTCAAGAATTACACATTTCAATGTCCTCAACTTATTACTCTTTATAGAGGCGCTTTACCAAAGATCTGAATTCTACTTGACACGGCAAGCAATGGTAATTTTCTAAATAAGAACGTTAATGATGGTTGGGAACTTGTTGAGAATCTAGCTAAATTAGATGGCATCTACAATGAAGATTATGATCTCACACCTCATAATAAGTCCGGTAAATACATCAAAGCCTTGAATGATAAGTTGGATAGATTGATTCTTCGACAACAGCAACGAGTTCATTTCATAAGTGATGAAGAGCAGGTTCAGATTCAAGCTGGAGAGACTGAAAAACAGGAAGAAATTAGCTATGTTCGGAATCAAGGTGGTTATAACAAAGGCTTCATTACTACAAGAACAACCCAAGACTTTCTTACCGGAGCAACAACATGGAGAATCCCCAAGATCAGGTTTATCCACCTCAACAGCCACAACAACTTCAGCCTTTCATTAATTATGCTCAGAATCATGGTTTCATTCCAAAGCAACAATGATATGTCTGAAATTTAAATCATAAAACTAATACTACAAAGAACAAATCAATGTAGTAAAGTATAGGGTCGAATCCCACAAAGATCAGAAAGTACACGATTTAGTTAAATCTCGAATCAAGCTAAAGCAGAATATTAAGATTGATTGTGATCGAAATCAAAACGGTGAATTAGAAACTGTTGTAAACTATGAAATAAAAGCGCCAGGCATCAGGGAATCCACAAATAGTCAGGTTTAAAAGTCAAATTATCATGCAGAGATTTTCTTTGACAATAGTTCTCAACATGAAAGACAATGATGGAATAATCTCCTCTCGGAGTATTAAACCCTATGCTCAAATTATCAGAATCAAAATTTTGCCGTCTTTTAAATAACTGATCATGCATTACAATTCAGATTCAATAATTCACAAGCATTCAGGACAATACTCTCGCAAGCAAGAACACTTATTCATCTAGACTAGATCCAACTTCTAAACCAAATCTCTTTGTGTTTATTAGTCTAATATCAATAAAATAGATGTCCAGTTGATATTACTCGATTTTAATGCATAATAGTGGGCATTTATGTCTGCTATTCTGCATTATTCGGAGTGTTTTCCTTGCAAACTTGGTGTATTTTCAGGGTTCTAGGTGTTCAGGTCGTTTTGGAGCTTAAAGGAGTATTTTAGGACATTTCAGAGCATTTCAGAAGTTTCAGAATGTAATCTAAGTGAAGAAATGAAGTGCATGATTGGGCAACACATGTGCCCGATCGGGCAGATGTTCCTGGAAGTTTTCGGAGAATCAGATTGATTGAGCAACTGAAGAAGGATTGGGCAAAAATGCAATGTGCTCGATCGGGCATATAGAGATCGATCGGGCATATAGAGATCGATCGGGCAGATGCCCCGTGTAGAACCATAATTTTGCAGAATTTATACTAAAGTCCTCAATCCTATCCTAAATTTCCATATTATATTATTTTACTTTATAGAACTATAAAAGCCTTTTGGCTTAGGTTTTATTTTCTACTTTTTTCATTCTTTGACACTTTGAGAGCTTTTACTAGGAGAAGAATTCCCGAACCTTGTATCTTGGAGAAGAAATTATGAACCCTATTTTTATTATATCTATTTTTATCTATTTTAATTATGTGTTGTTCTTCTTTGACATTGAATTGTGTATGCTTTTCTATGTTTGAGTAGTTCCATAGTTAGGTTTTAGGGTTTCCTAGGGAAACCAAGTTTGAATGTAAGGATTAACTTTGTAGGATTGAATCTGTTAGGCTCTTAGTCTAAATTTGTTCTTAATGCATGAATTAGCTTGATCACCTAGTTCATGATTATATGTTGATAGATACAAAGAGATTTGATTTAGAAACCTGACCTAATTTAGATGAATAAGTGTTTTTACTTGCGAGAGTATTGTTTTAAATGCTTATGAACAATTGAATCTGATCTTTAATGCATGATCGGATTTTTTAAAAGACGGCGAGAGTTTGTCTCTGGCAATTCGAGCATAGGGTTTAATACTCCGAGAGGAGATTATTCTTTATTCGTTTTTCATGTTGAGAACTATTTTCAATCGCAATTCTGCATGTTAACTTGACTTTAATACCTACGGATTTCCCTAATGAATAGCATTTTTATATTATAGTTTAAAAACCATTTTCTATTTACCGTTTTGATTCGTTACAACAACCTCTTAATTATTCCGCGTTAGCTTGATTTGAAACTGAAACTGAACGTGTACTTTCTGGTCTCTGTGGATTCAATACCTATGCTTACTACATTGAATTGTTCTCTGCAGTACTAGTTTAGGATTAAATTCTTAACCTATCAGAATTTTGGCGTCGTTGCCGGGGTACAATAGTGCCTTTCTAGTTTCTTATTAGAATCTAGTCTAATGTTTTTATTTTTCGGTACTCATCTCGTTCTTTTCTGCTTGTTTGTGTTTTACAGGTGTATGATCAAAAGATCTGACAAATCCTCTGAACTGCTAAACCTCAGTAACTTGGAACTTGCAAGGATAGAACGCTTAAACCGGAAAGCAAAGAAAAATGCTGACTCATCCAATTCAATGGCTAGTAATGTTAATCAAATTATTCTGGTCGTACCCGAAGATCAAGTCGATCCACCTGTTGGACTCAACCAACTGATAAACCAACCGCAAGGTGGTGGTAACAGCAATCCAGTACCACAAGGCCAACAAGGAGCTAATAACAACCAAGCTCCACAGGGGATTCTCAATCCTCAGAACCCCCAAAACATAGATGCAAGGAACTTTGTCCTGTATAGAGATCCGGAGAGATTTCATATGCTCAATGCTCAGAACCCTCCTCCAGTCGGTTCATACAACAATCCTCAAGCCTACTATGCTAACAGGAATCCCATCCATCTCCCTCAATCTCAACGAGGGGAATACCAATTCTCAATCCAGCTTGTTCAGATGATCTGTAACCACCAATTCAGTGGTTTACCCAATGAGCACCCAATAGATCATATTGACGTTTTTGAGGACATCTGCAACACTATCAAACTCAATGGAGTTTCCAGCGATTACATGCACTGCAGCTTGTTCCGTCATTCTTTAGCTGAAAGAGCACTTCGCTGGTTGAAGCCTTTACCTGCTGGATCTATTGTAACCTGAGAGGATTGCAAAGCCAAGTTCATAAATCAGTTCTTCACTACTACCAGGACTAACGCTTTGAGGAACAAGATCTCTTCCTTTGCACAAAGCTTTGTGGAATCATTCTATGAATCTTGGGAACGATTCAAAGAAATGCTTCGTGATTGTCTGCACCACGAATTCTCATATTTAAGTCTCCTTAAATACCTTCTATAGAGGAATTGAATAGAAATACCAGCTGCCCTTAGATAAAGTTAGCGATGGAGACTTTATGCAGAAACCTGTTCCAGATGCTTATCGTCTGATAGAGAACCTAGCAGCAAGCAATAACAATCATTGCCCAGAGTTTGATCGTCAAACCAAAGTTCCTGTAATGGCTACTAACTCAGAAATCTCAGATCTGAAAGGGGAATTCTTAGAAATGAAAGGGTTATTAACTCAACTTCTTAAGAGTCAAACTCAGAAACTGGTCAATGCTATATACGATTCTGAAGCTGCTTGTTTTGCATTCCAAGCACAAGAAATTTCTATGGTTGAAGAAAAAGTAAGCTACATTAATAACAAGGGTAAGAGATTGTTTAAACATGGATATAATCCAGCCTTCAACAAGAACCACCCCAATCTTTCTTGGAGAAGCACCAATGTACAGAATCCTCAAGACCAAACCTATCAAACTCAGCAGAAACCGTTTGTGCAAAACTCTGGTGCTCAATTTGGTCAAAACTCAGGGAACAATGGTTTCCAAGGAAATCAAAATAGGAAATCCGTTCCTAACTTTAATTCAGGAGGTTTCCCATAAACCTCTCAGCTTGTATTTCAACAAGTTCCTCAAACTCAAGCTCCTCAAGGGAATTCGGTTGAAATGATGCTTAAGAAACTTTTGGAAGGACAACAACAATTTCAAAGGGTTATACAAGGAGATGTGAAGGAGCTGAATCAGAAATTTGAAGCATTGTCTACACATGTGAAACTTCTAGATATTCAAGTTGCCCAAACCGCTGAAGATGTAAAGAGACCGGTTGGGTTTCTTCATGGGAAATCTGATTCTAATCCGAAGAATCAATAGTTTGTGAATGATATTGAGATGAGAAGTGGTAGAACTCTACCCAATGCTGATAGTAAGAATAACTTAGTAGAAGGATTGGTTGAAATTTGGGTAAATCTGCAGATGATTTAGATTTTTCAAAGTTAGAAAAAGATGCTGGAGAAACTGCACGATCGGGCACCTTTTGCCCGATCGGGTAAACAGTTTCCGGCCAAATAGATCGATTGGGCAATGGTAGCCGATCGTGAAAATCGATCCAAAAACTCCAGGAAAAAATGATTGATCGGGCATAACTTGTGCCCGATCGGGCATGTTTGTCGGGGAAAGTTCTAAGGAAAATGCCCGATCGGGCACATCTTTCCCGATCGAGCAAATGACCCATGTTCCTGAAAACGTCGTTATCCCTCATAGAGTCTACAAACCTAAGATTCCTTATCCGGTAAAGCCCAAAAACTTTAGAAAAGACTTAGAAGATGCTAAATGCAAGGATATGATCAAGGAATTTAGTGTTAGACTTCCATTCTCCGATGCTTGTCAAATGATCCCTTCTCTAAAGAAGTATGTGAAGAACATAGTTACAAACAAGCTCACATTGGAAGAAGGTGCAATGATGATTACAGAGGAGTGTAGATCGATTCTACATAATCGAATGCCTAAGAAGCTTGGAGATCCATGTAGTTTTGTTCTATCAGTTGAGATTGGAGATATCACATTTGCTAGATCTCTCTACGAATTGGGATCTAGTGTGAATCTTATGCCTTTATCTGTGGCTAAGCGATTGGGAATGACTGACATAAAGGGTTCAAGGATTTCATTGGTTCTTGCTGATCATTCGGTGAAGTATCCTGTTGGAGTTCTAGAGAACTTACCGGTTAAGATTGAAACTGCATATGTACCAACCATTTTCGTGATTCTTGAGCTTGGAGAAGAACCTAAAGATCCTTTGATATTAGGAAGACCTTTCTTGGCTACAGCAGGTACAATCATAGATATGAAGAAAGGCAAGACCGATCTTCACTTTGGTGACATGGTTATGAATTTCAACTTACAAGAGGTTCTGAAGAAACCATCCTTTGATGCTCATTCCTTTTGAGTCGATATCGTTTCTGAAGCTATAGAGGGAGTAGCTGATGATTTCTTGTTTGATGATCCTTTAGAGATTTCTTTGACTAATGCTACTGATGCTTATTTATCTTTTAGTGATGATGTTACAGATCTTACCAAGATGCTTGATGCTAGTAGACGATTTGAGGAGATAATCGATTGTGTGACATTAGTGGAGGTAGCTGCCAAGCCTTCACCCAAACCGTACCCAGCATCACTTGATGATCCATGGAGCAAGCTGAAAGCTCCAAAGCTAGAACTTAAAACCCTCCCAGCAGGGCTTAAGTACACGTTTCTAGGTCCTAATTCCACTTATCCTATGATTGTGAACGTTGAATTGAAAAATGTAGAGATTGCCTTACTTCTATGTCAGTTAAGAAAGTATCATATAACTCTAGGCTATACTTTAGATGATATCACAGACATTTCACCCAATTTATGCATGCATAGGATCCATTTAGAAGATGAGTCTAAGAGNCTTCTATAGAACATCAGAGACGTTTAAATCCTAACCTGAAAGATGTTGTTAAGAAGGAGATAATAAAACTTCTAGATGCAGGAATCATTTACCCTATTTCAGATAGTACCTGGGTTAGTCATGTGCATGTTGTTCCTAAGAAGGGGGGTATTACAGTAGTTAAGAATGATAAGGATGAATTCATCCCAACTAGAACTATTACAGGTCATAGGATGTGTATTGTCTATAGGAAATTGAATGCTGCTACTCGCAAAGATCATTTTCCTTTACCTTTTATTGACCAAATGCTTGAGAGATTGGCTAATCATCCTTACTATTGTTTCTTAGATGATTATTCAGGTTTCTTTCAGATTCCTATTCACCCCGATGACTAAGAGAAGACGACATTCACATGTCTATTTGGTATCTATGCATACCGTAGAATTCCTTTTGGATTGTGCAATGCTCCAGTAACTTTTCAAAGATGCATGATGTCTATTTTTACTGATCTAATTGAAGACATCATGGAAGTATTCATGGAATATTTCTCAGTCTATGGATCTTACTTTGATGTTTGTCTTGCTAATTTGTGCAAGGTTCTTCAGAGATGTGAGGAGAAACATTTGGTGCTTAATTGGGAGAAGTGTCATTTCATGGTGACCAATGGAATTGTGTTAGGACACAAAATATCTGAGAAAGTTATAAAGGTTGATAGAGCTACGATTGAGGTTATGACTAACTTGCAGGCACCTAATTCTGTAAAAGATGTTTGCAGCTTGCTAGGACATGCTGGTTTCTATAGGAGGTTCATTCGGGACTTCTCCAAGATTGCCAGACCTCTTACCAAGCTGTTGTGCAAGGAAGTCAAGTTTGAATGGAGTGATGAATGCCAAAGCTCTTTTCTCACGATCAAGGGAGCTCTTGTTAGTGCTCCAATAGTCCAACCACTAGATTGGGATTTTCCTTTTGAGGTAATATGTGATGCCAGCGATTATGCAGTAGGTGCAGTTCTAGGCTAGCGAAATGACAAGAAACTTCATGTTATCTTTTATGCCTCAAGAACACTAGATAGAGTTCAATGTAATTATGCAACCACTGAGAAGGAATTACTAGCCATAGTCTTTGCTTTTGAGAAGTTCAGATTCCATCTAGTAGGATCCAAAGTAGTAGTCCATACCGATCATGCGGCTTTGAGGTATCTTCTGAACAAAAAAGATGCTAAACCCAGATTACTACGTTGGATCTTGCTTTTACAGGAATTTGATTTAGAGATCAAAGATAAACGAGGAATAGAGAATGGAGTTGCAGACCATTTATCCAGATTAAGAGTGAAAGATGAGGTTCCAATTGATGATAGCCTCCCTGAGGAGCATATCTATGATATTAGCACTAGAGTGGATGAGAATCCTTCTATCCCTAAACTCTCTAAATTTGCGATAATTACTCATTGGTTTCGTGACTTTGCTAAATATCTTGTTGCTGATGTTGAACCACAAGACTTTACAGGTTACCAAAAGAAGTAGTTCTTAAGGGATTTCAGACATTATTACTGGGATGAGCATTATCTTTACAAGCTGTGTTCAGATGGGATGTTTCGGAGATGTCTCCCTGAGGAGGAGATTCATAATGTCTTATACCATTTCCATGATTCTGACTATGCCGGTCACTTTGCTACATTCAAGACTGTTTCTAAGGTGCTTCAAGCAGGTTTTTGGTGGCCTACAATGTTCGAGGATGCTCATGCTTACATCTCTCGTTGTGATTCTTGCCAAAGACAGGGAAACATCTCAAAACGCTATGAGATGCCTCAGAACTTCATCTTAGAAGTAGAGGTTTTTGATGTGTGGGGAATTGACTTCGTGGGTCATTTCCCTAGGTCTCATAAGAATCTATATATCCTTGTTGCTGTTGATTATGTTTCTAAGTGGGTTGAAGCAATTTCTAGCCCCACTAATGATTCTAAGGTTGTGCTAAAGATGTTTAAATCTGTAATTTTCCCATGTTTGGAGTACCTAGAATAGTCATCAGTGATGAAGGCTCTCATTTCATCAATAGAGTCTTTGATGGTTTACTAAAGAAGCATGGATTCAAACACAAAGTGGATACACCATATCATCCTCAGACTAGTGGTCAGGTAGAAGTTTCTAACAGGGAGATCAAAGCCATCTTGCAGAAACGGTGAATGGATCCCGAAAAGATTGGTCTTTGAAGCTAGATGATGCTCTTTGGGCTTACATAACAACATTCAAGACTCCTTTAGGTACAACTCCTTTCAATCTAGTTTATGGAAAAGCTTGTCATCTACCTGTAGAACTGGAGCATAAAGCTGCTTGGACTGTCAAGTTGCTAAACTTTGACATAAAGACCGCAACAGAACGACGTATAATTAAACTTCATGAGTTAGAAGAAGTTCGACACATAGCTTATGAGAAATCAATGATTTACAAAGAAAGGACTAAGGCTGCTCATGACAAGAAGACCATCCCAAGAGACTTTCAACCAGGTGATCAGTTGTTGCTCTATAACTCTCGCCTGAAGCTGTTCCCTGGTAATTTGAAATCTAGATGGTTCGGACCGTTTACGGTCAAGGAAACGAGACTATATGGTGCAATTGTTCTATTTGATCGCCAAGGTGGTGAGTTCATTGTGAACGGTCAAAGGCTGAAGCCTTATCTAGCTACTTCAGAGCTTACAGAGGTAACTGAGATACCTCTTGCTGATCCTACCTCCAATTAGAGGTAAGTATCGTCAAGCTATTGATGTTAAACAAGCGATGACTGGGAGGCAACGCACTGTTTTGGTGTTTTAGTTTAGTTACTTATTAGATTGAGTCAGTCCCATCATTAGTTACTAACTTGCTAACTTTTAGTTTTGAGTTCTATGTGATTCAGGAGAAAACCGGTACTTTAATGTTTTAAATTTAGGAGTTTTTTCCCCGACCAATCTTCCCGATCGAGCAACATATGTGCCCGATCAGGCACTTCTCCCTGGAATTTTTGGATACATTAACCCGATCGGGCAAAAAGCGGATCGATCGGTCAGACGTTTTGAGATTTTGGTTCGAGAAAACAAATCGATCGGGCACCTCATGTGCCCGATCGTGAAAATCTCCCTGATCTTTTTTGCATGAAGTGCCCGATCGGGCATTATTGTGCGTAATCGGGCACTCCTCCAAGTAAACCGAAAATCACTTGATTTAAACCGGATTTTTTCGATCTGAACCGGATTTCTTGAAATTAAACCAATTTGCCCCCCATCTTCTTCCCTATCTCGTGAAAACCACCCTCATTCTCCATTATTTCATTCTCAAAAACCTTCAAACTCTCTTTTGTCTCCCAAACTCATTCTTACTAGAATCTCATCCGTTTTTGACCTTTTTGGACTCTAATCCACAAGATTTTTCGTGCTTAATCCGATTCTAACCTCCTTTTATCGATTCATAAAGGAACATGGGATGCGCACGTGACTCCTGATCTAACAAACCTTCAGCTGCCAAGAAGACTAAGCCTACCGCTGCAGAGAAAGGAAAGGGTATTGCTTCAAGTAACAACTCGTCTATTGATCCCACTCTTATGAGCCATCCTTGGCCAAGAGAAGCGGAAACAACTTTCCAAAGCACTCTCGATTTCATTGTTCCCGAGCTCCGGAAACATAAGGCTTGTAAGACTAGGAAGATTATCGACAAGTGGGACAAGTTTCATAGCATGTTCTACAATGTCTTCATTCAGACCAAGTTCAAGCCCTCTGTTTTGCCGATCGGGATGTACTGATGCATCTTGGGGTTGGTCAAGATATAGAAGCGATGTTTGCCACCATAGGATTTGGGGATTTTCCTTTCCGGTCTTACCCATTATACAAGGAGCTTGCCAAACAGGTGTTCGCTTCTTTCCGGATTGTGAGTACCAATTGCGCGGATCCTAAGGTCCCTAGTATGTCCGAGACTGAGGTACAATTCTTTTGTCTAGGAAGGATTTACAAGATTCCCATGGTCGAATTTGGACCTCTTTTCGGTTTTGATCGCCGCATATATCGTTCCAAGACACCCATGTTTCACCACCCTCATGATCTTTGGGGTATTATTGCACGTGGTCGTTTTGAATATAAGAATGCGAAGATGACCTTGATCTGTAACCCAGCTATCCGTCTATTGGGTAAGATTCTCAGCATGGTCTTCTATGGAAAGGAAGAGTCCGGTTCCCTTAGGAACCAAGAGTTAGAGTTGATTCATTATGCCATCAACCGTTTCACTTTGGATGCTTATGAGACTGATCATGACCGTCACACCCATGATGCCAACCTTGGTTGGTTGTTCGCTCAAGTTTTGGATGAGAGGAAGTTTGTGGCATTGAGGAACCCGAAAAGGAAGGAGATGATGGGTAGTTTGATTACCCCACTATTACAACATGTTGGGATCCCGCTTCACCTCTTTCCTCGGGAGCCAGGTACTAACTAGATTAATGAGAAGTATATTGCTAACACTAAGTGGTTTGCTAAGTTTAGGGACTATCTCTTTGAGAACATGGAGGGGAAGATTTATGAGATCCATTTTTCGAATCCCGAGTTGACCAGCATCACTTCGTTTGTCAACGTTCAGTTCCTACCGAGTGTTGAGCATCTCAACCGCCCTCCCACTACCGTTCCTGAGGGTCCACGAGCTTCCGGAAGACGCCGTCTTAACCAGAGACATCCCCGAGCCCCGAGCCATGATCATGATGAGATACCAGCTGATGTTCCTGAGTTTCCAAACATAGAAGAGATTCCTGAGTACATCCTTCCGCCAGTTCGGGATGATATGACTCAGGTTGAGAAAATTGCGTGGCTTATGGATTCATAGCAGCGGGACAACAAGCTGATGCGGGACAACAACAACTTGATGCGGAGGATTCTGAGGATTGTTTTGGAATGTTTCTGGCCACCAAGGCGTCATACTGACGATGAGAGGGAGCATGATGAGGAGGCAGAGTGGCACGATGTTGGTGAGGGATCTGGTCACCAGTCTTATTGAGAGACTATCTGAGCTTCATTTGTAGTATTTTCCTTTCACTTTAGAACTCATGTTATTTGATATTTTTCTTTGTTTTGATACTTATTTATTTTCTATTTTGTCCTTCTCTCTGATTTATTTTCACACCGGAACAGTGTGAAGTAAGTCTGAGGGAGGGAGTATGTACTAACGCGGATCTAACTTTCATTTTGGTATTTTGTCAGAAATGATGAAAATTTTCAAAATATTCGTTTTGAATTTGCTGAGTCTTATAGAGTCGAAGGAACAATGATCAAAACCAATGATTATAATTAACCAAGTGTGGGTATGGTTTTCGATCTCTCTGGATTACTAACTTAGATTAATTGCTTACATTAGGATTGGAACCCCATTATTGATTGCTTGTTTCTGAAAGTTATGGTCTTTTGAGTTATTGATGATTTGATACTAGCTCTGCCATGATAGGACTTAATCTGAATTTGAATTATTCTTGTCTATGGTGTTCATATACTCTGAGAATTAGGTACTTTTCTCTTCAGTGTTCAGTAAAACCGACAAGTTCTTCCAGTACGGTCCAAGTCCTTTTTCTCTCTCCCTCAGAAAACTAAAAAACCGGTTTAGAAAAATTGTTGAAAGCGTGACCTAGAAGTTCATAGTCATTGTCAGACTGCTAAAAGAAGTAAGAAAGAAAATAAAAACGCAGAAAAGTGCGAATCTTTATAAAAAAGAGAAAAGAAAAAATGCAGAAAAGTGCAAAATTAAAGAAAAAACATAAGTGAGAAAGGGAGAAAAATGATCAAGACCGAAAGTCGGTTGGTGCTCTGTTTGGTATGGGCATTTTGATAGAAGAGGTACTTGAGTAATTTGATTGATATACCATAGGTGAGAATGCATGTATCTGAACTTAAATGAATCTAAAGAGCTGGTTGATATGATTTGAGATTTAGAGTAGGAAACATGTTATAATTTAGTGATGGTAAACAGTTCAGTCTAAGTAGTTGTTTGAGATTGGTGTCTTTTGGGATTTGAAACTGCGCTTATGGTTTTTGAGATTTTGTGAGTTTCTGTGTGGTCCATTTCAAACCACTTCTCCAGATTGAATCTTGCTTTACTTAAATACACCAAATCTCTTTGTGTTTAATAGTCTAATATCAATAAACTAGATGACCAGTCTAATTCATGCATAAATAACAAGTCTAGACTAAGAACTTATCAATTGTTATCCCCTTATGATAAATCTAACAATCAAACTTAATTTCCCTAGGAAACCCTAAAACCTAACTGGTGAACTACTCAGACATTGACAAGCATGCACAAATCAACATCTTTGAAGAACACATAATAAAATAAATAGAGATATAATAGAAAGGGTTCAGAAATTATTCTCCAAACCCAAAGGTCTGAATCTCTTCTCCCTTAGAAATTCTCTCCAAAATAAAATAAAGCTTAGTTCTAAAAACCTAAAACATAATGTATTTATAGTTTGAAAAGTAAAATAATCTAAAATAAGGAAATTAGATAAGTTGAGGACTTGATTGCAAAATTTGGAAAACTTCTTATTCTTCTCGGGGGAAGTACTCAATCGAGCATATGGTTTCCCGATCGAGCATCTTGTAAAATTGCACGATCCTTCTTCCTTTAGCTCGATCGATCCAAAGCTTCAGATTTTTCCAGGAGGTTTCGCCCGATCGTGCACTCTCTAAAACCTTTGCTCGATTGATCAAATCCTTGCATGATCATTCACTTTGTTCTGCAACTTTTGAAATCTTCTGAAACGCTCTGAAACACATTATTTAATCCCAGACGACCCGAATACCTAGAAACATGAAAATCTACCAAATATGCAAGGGAAACGCTCGGAACAATGCAGAATAGCAGACATAAGTTCCCACCATTATGCATTTAAACCGAGTAATATCAAACAACCACAAGGCAGTTTTCCACATCAACAACAAGTTAACGAACCTCCTGGTTTTCTTCCTCAACAATATCAAGCTCAACCTTCCAACATTGAAGCAATGTTACAACTACTTTTGCAAGGTTAAGCTAATGGAGCTATGGAAACTTCAAAGAAGTTTGGTGAACTTAAGACACAAATGGATTGCTCCTACAATGATCTCAATCAGAAGTTTGAAACATTGAACTCTAAGATCAAGTATTTGTAAAGCATAGGTGCTTCTTCTTCTGCACCAAAGCCTACAACTCAGCTACCTGGTAAACCTGTTCAGAATCCAAAAGATTATGCCCACATCAATGCTATCACTTTGAGAAGTGGAGAGAGTTACCATCAAGGGAAGCTCTCATTGAAGAAACTGAAGACAGTGTGGAACAAGCTGGGGAGGATTTGAGCTCAGGTAAAGCTGACAATGAAGTTGCTACCAACAAACCAATTTATGCTCAACATAAGAAGGACACACCTTTTGTGCCACCATCATACATTCAAAAGTTACCATTTCCTTCTAGATTCAAGAAAGAGATCATGGAGAAGTATAAGGAAATCTTTGAGAAGTATATGAAGGACAATGAGATTAAGGTATCACTTCTTGATGCAATAACTCTTATGCCTCCATATAAGAAGTTTCTGAAAGATGCTATCACCAACAGGGGTAAAGAAATTCAAAGAATGGTAGTTCTAAGCGAGGAATGTAGTGAAATAATCACAAGAACTTCAATTCCAAAAGCTCTCTGATCCTGGTTCATTTACTCTACCTTGTTCACTTGGACATTTGGCATTCAACAAGTGTTTGTGTGATCTAGGTGCATCTATTAGCTTGGTGCCTCTCTCGGTTGCAAGGAAGTTGGGTTTTAACACATTCAAATCTTACAACATCTCTTTGGTGTTAGGAGATTTTTCAGTGAGAATTCCACATGAGATTCTTGAAGACTTACCTGTAAAGATTGGAGTAGCTAAAATACCAACTGATTTTGTGTTATTGGAAATGAGTGAGGAGCCAAAAGATCCTCTGATTATGGGGAGACCATTTTTGGCTATGACTAGAGCTGTCATAAATGTTAAGAATGGGAAAATTCAGTTGAACATGGGTAAAGACCTAAAGATGACTTTTGACATTCAAGAAGCAATGAAGAACCCAACTATTGAAGGAAAATTTTTCTACATAGAGGAAATGGATCAACTCGCAGATGAGTTATTAAGGAGTTGAATGAGAAAGACCATCTTCAAACAACATTGACAAAGAGTGGAGAAGAGGGATACTTACACATTGAGTCTTCAGGGTATGGGATTATGTTGGATGCTCATGAGGCATTGGAGTAGGAAGAAGCCTTTGAAGATATCCGAGGATCTCAGAGACAAGTATTCTCAGCTGAAAAGCTAGCCACTTCAGAACCAACATTATCAGAAGATTGGTCTGAGCTTAAGGCACCATCGGTGGAATTGAAACCACTTCCTAAAGGGCTAAGGTATGCATTTTTTGGACCTAATTCTACATATCTTATCACAGTAAATTATGAGCTTAGTGATGATGAATTGCATTTCCTATTGACTAAATTGAGGAAATTTAGGAGACCAATAGGGTATTCATTAGATGAAATCAAGGGAATATCGCCTAGTTTATTTACACATAGGATTAATCTTGATAATGAATCTTACTCTAGAATTGAACCTCAACGAAGATTGAATCCTAATCTTAGGAAGTGATGAAAAAGGAAGTGCTTAAGTTGTTGGATGCTGGTGTTATATATCATATTTCTGATAGTACTTGGATATCATCAGTTCACTGTGTCCCTAAAAAGGGAGGAGTTACTGTTGTGAAAAACGATAGGGATGAATTAGTTCCAACTCGAACCATCACTGGCCATAGAATGTGCATTGATCATACGAAGTTGAATGTTGCATCTAGAAAAGATCACTTTCCATTGCCTTTTATTGATCAAATGTTAGAACGACTTGCAAATCATCCTTATTACTGTTGTCTAGATGGGTATAGCAGATTCTTTCAAATCCCTACCCACCCTAATGATCAGGAAAAACCACTTTTGCTTGTCCTTATGGAACATTTTCATATAGGATTGGTCTTTGTAATGCACCTGCTACTTTTCAGAGATGCATGACTTCTATCTTTTCATATTTAATTGAGGAGATGGTTGAGGTATCCATTGATGATTTTTCCGTGTATGGCTCTTCCTACTCCTCTTGTTTAGTTAATTTGTGCAGGGTGCTCGCCCGGTGTGAGGAAACAAACCTGGTTCTGAATTGGCAGAAATTCCATTTCATGGTCAGAGAAGGAATTGTCTTAGGGCACAAGATTTCTAAGAAAGGAATAGAGGTGGACAAGGAAAAGATTGATGTGATGATGCAATTGCAACCACCAAAGACACTAAAAGATATTAGAAGCTTTCTGGGTCATGCAAGTTTCTACATGAGATTTATAAAAGACTTCTCTACGATAGCTAGGCCCTTGACAAGGTTGCTATGCAAGGAAAATGAGTTTAATTTCGATTCTGAATGTCTGAAGGCTTTCCATCTTAGCATGGTATCTGCCCAAATAGTTTAAGCTCCAAATTGGGATTACCCTTTTGAGATTATGTGTGATTCATCTGATTATGCAGTTGGAGCAGTTTTGGGACAAAAAATAGACAAGAAGGTGCATGTGATCTATTATGCTAGTAGGACAATGGATGAAGTTCAAGTGAAGTATGAAAAAACAGAGAAAGAGTTGCTAGCAGTTGTCTTTGCATTCGAGAAATTTAGAAGCTACTTGGTTGGCTCTAAGGTTTCTGTCTACACGGATCATGCAGCATTAAGGCATATCTATGTCAAGAAAGACACTAAACCGAGACTTCTAAGATGGATCCTCCTATTGCAAGAGTTTGACATGGAGATAGTGGAGAAGAAAGGAATTCAAAATGGAGTAGTAGATCATTTGTCTAGGATGCGAAATGATGATTTGACTCCAATCAATGATTCAATGCCAGAAAACAACTCATGATGATTCATACTTGTGCTTTTGTAGAAGAAGAGGTGGTGACCACAAAAGCAACACAGTCAACTACAAAGTTTGTGGAGCAATACCTGAAGCCTTTGATGCAGATAAGAAAAAGAAATTCCTAAGTGATGTGAATCACTACTATTGGGATGATCCTTTTCTCTACAAGAAAGGTCTAGATGGATTGTTTAGAAGATGTATTGCTGAGGAAGACGTAAGAGGAGTTCTGGAGCATTTCCATGGTTCTACCTATGGAAGACACTTTGCAACATGTAAGACTGTTCAGAAGATCCTTCAAGCTGATCTTTGGTGGCCAACTATGTTCAAGGACACACATTGTTTCATTTCTAAGTGTGATCCTTGTCAAAGGGCTGGTAATATTGGAAAAAAGAATGAAATGTCTCAGAATCTAATTCTGGAATTGAAGTGTTCGACGTTTGGGGCATTAATTTTATGAGACCTTTCAACCCTCCATCCTTTGGAAACAGCTATATTCTGGTAATTGTTGACTATGTCTCCAAATGGGTTGAACAATTGCATGTCCAACCAATGATGCAAAGGTAGTTCTGAAGTTGTTCAAGAGTGTAATTTTCCCCATGTTTGAGTTCTAAGGGTAGTTATAAGTGAAGGTGGATCTAATTTCATCAACAAGCTATTTGAGAACCTGTTGAAAAAGCATGGAGTGAAGCATAAGGTGGCAACACCTTATCATCCTCAAAAAAGTGGACAAGTTAAAGTTTCCAATAAGCAAATCAAAGCTATCTTAGCGAACAGCTTTGGACATATAGGACAGCTTTCAAGACGCCAATCAGAGGAACATCGTTCCAGCTTCTTTGTGGGAAGGCATGTCACTTACCGGTAGAAGTTGAATACAAAGCAGTTTGGACAAACAAACCTCTGAATTATGACATCAAGACCGCTCAAGAAAAAAGGGAGATGGATCTTTATGAACTTGAAGAAATCAGACTTGAAGCTTATGAAAGCTCTAAAGCCTACAGAGAAAGAACTAATGCATTTCATGACAATAAAATCTTAGTTAAAGAATTCAAGGCTGGTGATCAAGTACTCCTTTTTAATTCAAGGCTCAGGCTATTTCCAGGAAAACTGAAGTCTAGATGGTCTGGTCCATTTTTAATCAAGGAAGTCTTACCTTATGGAGTCATTACCTTGATTGCACCCATCCAAGCAAATGTATGAACTTCCAAATTCCAATTTTTGAATGCACTATTCACACTAAGAAATTTTTTGATATTTCTTTAAGTTTTAAGATTGGTTTAGTCTTCTTAGGCTTAGAAATATTATGGGTAATAGTTGCATGATGATTTCTAATGCTAATTGACCTCCAATTTGATTAATTTTTGGAAATTTGGAATTTAGGGTTCTTGAGATTGAATTTTTGACAAATTTGGAGCAACTGTTTGATTGTGGTTTCTAAGGTTGCTTTGAGATGAATTGGAGTTTATGGTTGAATACTACATTTTTTAATTGATTTTTCATTTGAATTTCAATTTTGTCCATTCTCAAAGTATTGAAAAGGCTTAGAATGTTTTTGATATTACTCGGTTTTAATGACTTATAGTGGGTATTTATACTTGCTATTTGGAATTATCCGAGTGTTTTTCTGGTATTTTTGGTATATTTTCAGGATTTTAGGTGTTCGGGACGTTTTGGATGTAAATTGGCATATACAGATGCAGAATCCGGCAAAAAGTTAGAATTTTTCCGACGTTTGAAGATGTTCCCATTGATGGATTGAGCTGAAATTTTGATACAAGATATCCAAGCGAGTTGGCTTTCATATGGAGGTGATTTGAAGTCAATCCATTTGTTCAACTAAAAGTTATGGCGATATTACTGAAGACTGGTCAAGCTGTCTTGTAGAAGAAGCATGTGCAGAAAGTGAACAAAGAGATCGATCGATCCAGAAAGGGATTGATATATCCAAAGCTCCTGGAAACTTACGTAAAAAGAGATCGATCAATCCCTACACCCGAGAATGACTAAAAATCTTCCAAAATTACAATTATGCCCTCAAGACCTATCAAGATTTTTTGTATTGGTTTTAGTTTATTTTTCTTATTTTTAGAACTATAAAAGACCTAGGATTGGTGTTATTTTCATTATCGCTTATTTTACTTTCAGAGCTTTTACAGAGAGACGAATCCCAACCTTGTATTTGGAGAAAATTTTTAACTCCCTTCTTTTTAATTTATTGATTTGGTTTTTGATATGATTTCTTCAATTATGCTTGTTGATTTTTTAGCTATGTATAAGTAGTCACCTTGTCAGATTTAGGGGTTTCCCAAGGAAAATAGGATTAGATAGTTAGGGTTTAACGTAAAGGATTGAAATTGTTAGGTTCTTAGTATGAATTTGTTCTTAATGCTTGAATTAAACTAGCCATTTAGTTCATTGATATTAGGTTGATAAACAAAGAGGGATTTGGTTTAGAAATCTTATCTAGTCTATAGATGAGTAGATGTTCTTTCTTAGTGGGAGTGTTGTCTTAAATGTCTATGAACATATCAAATTTGACCTTAATGCATGATTTAATTATCTAAATTTAGCGGGAACTTGTCTTTAGTAATTAGATTTAGGGATTAATACTTCGGGAGGAGATTAATCTCGTCTATGTCTTTTGAGTAAAGAACTATTTTCAAAGTAAAATCCTGCATGTTAACCTGAGCTTCAAACCTTAAAACCTGTGGAATTTCCTAACACCTGTCGCTTTATTTAAATGAATGTGGATGCTAAAACCCACAACGAATTTTTAGACAATTATCTTAATGAGGAATTCGTCGTTCGTGTTAAAATTAGAAGGAAATCACAACACAAACTCAGGTCAAAATAAATACAAAGAAGAATAATATGTTTTTTTTTATTGATTTTGATGAATATTTTTGTACAAAAGATAGATCGATATCTCTATTCTCGTTCCAAAACCCCTAAAAGATTATAATGCTTCATTTCTCTCTCTTCTCGCCGTTTATCCCCGTGCGCCTAGTTTGGGTTGTTCCGATCTTCTAGGGTTGTTGGGATCACAATCTTAATGCTTTCCCCTTATCTCGGAACCGCCTGGACTTAGTCCTCTCTTATTCCGTCTGTCGTCGCCTTCTGCTTAACTCGTAATCGCCTCCTGCTCAGCTCGTTTGCGACATGAGTAGCTGATCGTTCACTTTCTGCGCCTAGGTAGAGACCTGCTGAGTGAGTCTTCATACATCTTGATATATGCTAAGCCGTTATCTAGGAAGTGACACCGGTTGGGCTAGAAACCCGCTGAGGGGGTTTCGACACCAACAGATTAGCCCCCAAGTCTCCCTACGAGCTTAGCGAATTGGGTGACCTTCGGAAATTGGTGGAAATTTCTCTCGTACCCACTCATACATTATCAGATAATTATTATATTTTTTCTTCAAGTTGTTATTCATCTATCACTTTTTCTTCAAGGCGCATTTTAATCTTCCGGGTTGGGCTGGATAATTTCACTTTCCGTCCAAGATTATAGGGCTAGATGGGCCGATTTGTTGCGATTTGATTTGAGGAAAATCAACAGTCTTGACTGATTCTTATCCCTTCATGCAGCGCATCTCAGTATCTTCAGAACTCAAAAGCATCATCATTACGCCTACAAAAGGCGGTTTTCACACGACCGAGTCAATTACATCCACCCCTCTCTCTCTCCTCAAGTACCTCAAACCGTATCCCACTATGCTTCAACCGTCCATCTCTTCTCTCTCTCTTTGCATCTTAAGGTATTGTCACTTAACTTTTTATTTCTCTTTAATTTTGTTAGGGTTTGTCTTTCTTCTTTTTAATTTGCTATCTTCTTCCTCGATTTGCTCCAAAATTTCCCTAGATTCTCGTCTTTTTCCAACTTTTCTCTCTCCGTATTTCTTTTCCCCCTCGGTTTCCCGGCGATGTCGTGACAATTGGCGCTTCGATCTGGGAGTAGAGGCTCTTCGTCGCATCCCCGGCGAGTGCAAGTGTTGGGATTCCTGTTTCTTCTGGTGCAAGTCTAGGGCGTCCTCGGCCCCTCAAATAATGGCCTTCTCTTCCTCTCGCTCATCCCTTACCTCTGTGAGAATGCTTAGGGAGCAGTTTGACCTTTCACCCGATGTTAGGTTCTGAATCCCAGATCCAGGACAGTTTTCGGACAATCCCCCGTTTGGGTTCGTCACTGTATACGAGATCTTCTTTAAGACTTGGGGGCTGAACTTCCCTGTTCGTGAACTGCTGGTTTGGTATCTGCGTCATCGGGGTATGGCTCTGAGCCAGTTGATGCCCAAAGGGGTCCATCATGCCATATTCCTGATGATTAAGGCGAGAGAGAGTGGTTTCGAACTGAGATGTGACATGAAAGGCGGCATCTGGTACCTAGCCAACAAACCGAACCAAGGGTTTGCGATCGGCCAAGCCCCCAAGGACGAGACAGATTGGGAACAGTTTTATTTTTTTCTTGAAATAAACCATCTTTCTTTCGGGACTACGAGTCCTAGTGATTTACAATCTTGGTGGACCAGGGATATTGGTGTGGATCCTTTCTTTTTTTCCTTGGAATTTCATCTTAAGTGTTTCTCCTTGTTTGATGAAATTGCGTTTTCTAGATGTGTTTATTCTTTTGCATTCATTGATTTTTGGGAGTTTTTGACTGACCATATTCCCTTTTCTTTGTTATTTTGGTGTTTGTTAGCTCCGCATCTGACCCAGGTCGAGGATCCATCTGCTGAATTCTTGAAGAATTGGAAAATCCTTGGGAAGAGTCGACTGAACAATTGGAGCACATTTGACAGGGAGAGAGTGTCTCATAACTGGCTGCCACTGGAGCCGCTATCAAAAACATCATCAAGTAAGTACCCTCCTTGGGCTTCACTTCGTTCAATTCGGGTCACATGGTACCTAATGCGTGGTTTTGCTGTAGGTATTCCATCTCAGTGTCCATCCGTTTCCATGAAGAATCCTGTACCGTACCGTGAAGCTCGTAGGTTGAAGAGCACTCAAGGGGCTCCCAGCTCGGATGGGTTCAGTACTGTACAAGAGGTCAAGTCTCCTAAAGATCAATCTCACATGGAAGTAGATCCCATCGAAGTATTTAACTCATCCCGTGGCGACTAGCGCCGGGAAAAAGCTGTTGGTTCTAGCAAAAAGTCATCTCGCCGTCCTCTAATTCGACATAGTACTCGTCATGTTGACGCCCCCTCAGAGAAAAGGGCACACATGCAGGAGATGTCTCTAGTTGGCGTTCACGACCATGGCGGGTTTGCGTTTAGTTTCTCCTGGCCCAACCAGTCTGCCATGGTGGAAGTGGGGGACCTTTGCGCTGAGTTAATGTCCAAGCTTTAACTAGGCGGTCGCAAGATTTACGATCACGGGTCGCTCTCAGTCCAGAAGGAATATGCCGATTGGGCTCGCTCTCATGCCGAGGTATGGTCGTTATTATCCACCTTCCTATCTCCTTTTTTTCTTGGTTTAGAGATCGGCTCTCGTCTTGAATGGTGTGCGACTCTTTTTTCTAGACTGCGGCCCTAGCTAACCGACTGGTAGGGGTTTTGGACGACGAGCTGAGAAGGTCAAAGAAGAACTCTGGGATCAAGCTGGTTGAGGATGCAATTGCGAGGGCTGACAAGGTTATTGCCAATCTAAAAACTACGGTGAGACGGGTTGAGGTGCTTACAGATGAGAATAGCAGGCTGAGAGCCGAGGTAGCCGAGGTGGAAGATCTGAGGAGGAAGGATGTGGATAGGTTGAGCACGGAGGTAGCTCGTCATGAAAAAGCTAAGAGATATCTGAAGAAGGAGGTGGCCTCTATGGCTAACGACTTGGCGGTTCTTATGAGGGACATGGATGATCAAATGAAGTAGAAGCTCAAAGAAAAAGAAGAGGAGATGACAGCACAGTTTGTCAAGAAAATGGATTGGGTAAAGGGGAAAGTAGCTAACGAGAGGGTGTACCAGGAAAAATTAATGCAGGTAGAGCAAATCAAATGTAACCTTGAGCTGATCAAGTTGTTGAGAGAAGGGGAGACAGCGTTGGAGGCTGAGAAGAGAGACTTGGAGAACGACCTGGGTGGGCTTAACGAGGAGTTGGCCATGCTGGATTTCAAAGAGCTGAACATGGAAAAAGACTAGACGGCGATGCCGACTGGGTCTAACTTGACTGAGCCCTCTGAGCCTAACCCGGTCGAGGACGTTAATCCCTATGGTATGAATCTCTCCACTCTGGATCCCACTGAAAAAGGTTGTTGCTGGAGGTGATCAAGATGAGGTCATGGTTGAGGAGGAAAGGGAGAAAGATTAGGTCGAGGGGCTCGATGCCGCTGCGGGCGGAGCACTCGATAAGGCGGTCGAGGTTGCTGTGCAGATTGGTGAAATTGCAAATATTCCAAGGAAAGACGCCTCTAAGGGGGATGAAGGTGACACAGCTGGTCGGAACTCGCATACTTAAAAATCTCCTCCCTCTTATCTTTGTTTGCCTATAGCTTCTAAAACTCTTTAAATGTTTTGTTGTCTTTGAATTTGGTGCTCGGGAGGGGGGGGGCTTTAACCCAAAACCTAAAACTTTTCTTTTAAATTTAAGTTGCATTTTCGGTTTATAGCTGTGTTTGCTGCTTCTGAGTATTCGTTTCGGGCTAAGTTTTGCCAAGATCTTTTTTAATCGTAATGATGCGTATTAGGATTACGCTACATGTGTTTGATAGCAAAATTTGTTTTACGTTTTTCCATTAATGGCAATTTGGCTAAAGCTACCTATTCTATTCGGGGGATCGAATGTTTAAATGATACAATGATTGTTTCGGCTGTTTGACAGCGTTTGCTATATGTTTTGGCGTGTTATTGCGAGACTGGGCTCGACTTTAGCTCTTATAACATGCTGAGGGTTATTAAGGCTGATACCCGATGGGGGGGTGTGCGATGTATTGTACAACTGGCCAGGTTGTGCAATGTGATATGTTTGATTGTGTGTGTGTTATGTGTGTTACGCTATAAAGATGGGGTATTTAAAAGTTTAGATAGTTTTACCATTTAGCCGAAATTGTAGAGTTTAGATGGTCCTTCGCAGGTGTAGTATAGTGTTCTCCCCTCGATTTCGCCGGAGTATAGGTAGATAGGATAGGCGGAAGCGATATTAACCATATGGATGGTGGTGGAGTAGCTCGGTGGACGCATGTGTTCAGCCATGTAGGTTGTGTGGGGGTTGCACCATGTGGGTCGGGCTGAGTATCAAGTGTGAAGGACAAATACATCTCCCCCATTTCTTAAGAAAAATTTATAAGGAAAAGATAGGGCGGGCTGGGTTGGAGTGTGAAGGACGAATACATCTCCCCAATTTTTTGAGAAAAATTTATAAGGAAAAGATAGGGCGTGCGGGGTTGGAGTGTGAAGGACGAATATATCTCCCCCATTTTTTGAGAAAAATTTATAAGCAAAAGATAGAGCGGGCTGGGTTGGAGTCTGAAGGACAAATACATCTCCCCCATTTTTTGACAAAAATTTATAAGGAAAAGATAGGGCGGGCTGGGTTGGAGTATGAAGAACGAATACGTCTCCACCATTTTTTGAGAAAAATTTATAAGGGAAGGACATGTCTGACGCAGATTAAAATTTAAAAATTACAACAGCTGAATTCTTGTCTAAGGAATTGCCTACGTAACCATGTGATGGGGATTAAGCCGAGGTCGTAGTTCACTGAATTGGAGGGTACAAACATGTGTGGAAATGAAAAGGGACATAATTTTCTAGTTACTAACACACATATTTCTTCAAGTGTTGAGCGTTCCAAGGATGTCGCTCTTCGTTTCCTTCTGTGTCTTCTAGTTCGTATACTCCTGGCTTGACGACCTTAGATATTTTGTATGGTCCTTCCCATTTGATGCCCAGCTTTCCTGAGATCCTTTCAGCCCTTGCAGGGAAAACTTCTCGGAGCACAAGCTCTCCTTCAACGAACCGTCTCTTCCTGATCTTTTTGTTGTAGAACCGTGTTGCGGCATTGTTGTAATTTTGCAAGCGTATTTTTTCCTGGTCTCTCCGATCGTCAATGGTGTCTGCTATGTCGATGAGCATATGATCATTTTGGTCCATGTTCTGAGGTGCCAGTTCGACTCTGAGGCTGCGAACTTCGGTTTCGGCTGGTATTACTGTCTCGGTTTCATATACCAGAGCAAATGGTGAGTCATTTGTTCCTCTTCTGGGTGTAGTTCTATAGGACTAGAGTACTCACTCCAACTCGTCTGCCCATCTGCCCTTTTTGGCGTCCAACCTTTTCTTTAGCCCGTCTAAGATTGTTTTGTTTGCGGCCTCGGCTTGGCCGTTGTCTTACGGATAGTAAGGTGTCGAGAAGGTTAAATTTATGCACATGCGTTCGCAAAAATCTTTGAATCAATCTGATGCAAATTGTGGGCCATTGTCAGTGTGGATTACGTAGGGGATCCCATGGCGGCAAAATTATGTTCTTCCAGATGAACGACTCCACGTTCTCGGATTTGACTTTGGCGAATGACTTGGCTTCTATCCACTTGGAGAAGTAGTCAGTCAGGACGAGAAGGAAACGTTTCTGTTTCGATATGTGCATCGGGCCAATTATGTCCATAGACCATCTCATGAATGGGTAGGGTGCCGGGATAGACTGTGTTTCCTCAGTTGGTCTGTATATCAATGGCGCATGTTTTTGGCATTTTTCACATTTCAACGTGTATTGTTCACAGTCTGTGATCATTGTTGGCCAATAGTACCCATATCGCTTTATTTTGAACGCCAGCCCCCTGCCGCCTAAGTGATTTCCACATGCTCCATCGTGCACCTCCCTTATTATCTTTTTCGTCTTGTGTCCAAATATGCACTTTAGTAGCGGGCCACATACGCTCCATTTGTAGAGGTTACCATCTAGCTGGGTGTATGTAGCACTTTTGGCTTTAAGTTTTCTGGCGTCCCACTTCTTTGGTGGCAAGTTCCCATCTGTTATATAAGCTAGTAATTTGAGTCGCCAGTCTACTTCCACTTCAACCTCGTCGATTTCTATTGGTATCGCGTCCTCTTTGACGTCCTCGGGATCTGGGTTGGCATTGTATTCCTTGATTGAATCCTAGATGATGCAAGTGGCTTTTGCGATGGTGATGCCCGGCCTGTTGATAGTCTCGACTGGTATGACCCTGGTCGTTTACGGGTCCATAGTAGAGGCTAATACGGCCAGGGCGTTGGTAGGTATATTTTTGCCTCTAGGGATTTTGACTAGGTCAAAATCTGCAAATTGATTACACAGGGTCTTTACCACTCCTAAGTATGCTTCCATTCTCTCATCCATCATCTCGTAATCCCCGCTTAATTGGTTTGCTACTAGCTGAGAGTCGCAATAAGCTATCACCCGCCTAGCTCCGATTGCCATTGCCAATTGTAGCCCGACAATCATCGCTTCGTACTCGGCTTCGTTGTTTGAAGTTGTGAAATCTAATTGAAGCGATTGCTCGACCATCTCCCCTGTCGGGGAGACCAAGCGTACGCCTACTCCGGAACCGTGTTTCGAGCTTGCCCCATATACTTATAGCAACCACTTTGCTTCATCTGGTTGTATTGCTGGATTCATTTCAGGTGGTAATTCTATTAGGAAATCGGCCAAGACTTGAGACTTTACGCAGGTCCGACTCCTGAATTATATGTCATGCTCACTGAGATCGACAGCCCACTTGGATAATCTCCCAGATTGATTCGGGCTGTGCAGGATTGTTCAGAAAGGTTGGTTTGAATACACCATGAATGAATGAGATTGGAAATAAGATCACAATTTTCGTGCTGAATGCACCACAGCCAGGGCCAGCTTCTTTATCGTCGGGTATTTGGTTTCCGCATCATCTAGGATTTTGCTGAGATAGAAGATTGGCATTTGGTTGCCTAACTCTTCGCATACAAGAACTGAGCTGATCGCGTGGGATGATACCGCTATGTAAAGGTATAATGTTTCCCCCTCTTGGGGCTTTGAGAGGACTGGTGGTGTCATGAGGTAGGTTTTGAATTCTTTGAACGCCTATTCGCACAGATGAATTTTTTGTTCCCCTTTAGGAGGTTGTAAAATGGAAGGCACTTGTCAGTTGATTTGGATATAAACCTGGGCAGGGCGGCTATGCGCCCAGTCAGTCTCTGCACTTCTCTAGTGTTTTTTGGTGCTGGCATTCTTAATAGCGCGTTGATTTGTTTCAGATTGGCTTCAATTCCCCTTCTTTTCACCATGTAGCCGAGGACTTCTCATGAGGTTACCGTGAACGTACATTTGGCCGGGTTCAGCTTCATCCTGTAAGTGTTGAGTATTTGGAAACAGGTGCACAGGTCACCGACGTGGCTGTCTACGTCAGAGGATTTGACGAGCATGTCGTCTATGTAGACTTCCATTGTTTTTCCCAACTGTTCCGAGAACATTTTGTTGACCAAACGCTGGTAGGTTGCGCCTGCATTATTTAGGCCGAAAGGCATCACATTGTAACAATAGATTCCCTTATCCGTTGTGAAAGTGGTTTTTTCCCTATTGTCGGGCTACATGAGTATCTCATTGTAGCCTGAGAAGGCGTCCATGGAATGAGAGCAGTTTGTAGCCGGATGTGGCTTCGACGAGCTCATCTATGTTTGGCAATGGGAAACTGTCCTTGGGACACGCATTGTTCAGGTCGGTGAAGTCTATACAGACTCTCCATTTGCCATTTTTTTTCTTTACCACTACAGGGTTGGCCAGCCATTCCGGGTATTTCACCTTCATAATCGAGCCCGCTCCTAGCAAATTTTCTACCTTGTTTCTGACTGCATGAGCCCGCTCGGCCCCTAGCTTGCGCTTTTTCTATTTAATCGGCTTGTAAATTGGGTATGCGTTCAGCTCGTGAAACATAATTTCTAGGCTTATTCCTGGCATGTCTGTCATGTTCCACGCGAAGGTGTGCTTATTTTCCTTGAGAATGGAGATCAGTTCCTCTTTCAAGTCTTTTTTGAGTTTTGATTCTATGCCGACGCAACGCTCTGGATGCCCTGGGTATATGCAATATTGCGTCACCTAGTCAAGCTTGGGTTCCTCGTAGGTCGGCTCCGCAGGTGGGGTGGGCTCTCATATCTGTAGTTGCTATAAGGATTTTTCTCTGAGTTTGAGCTCAGCTAGGTAACAAGCTCAGATTGACCTTTGACTTCCTTTGATCGTTTTGATTCCATCCTTGGTTGGGAATTTGACGCATTGGCGGTACGTAGATGGGACAGCCTTCATTGCGTTTATCCATGATGTCCCCAGGATTGCGTTGTATATTGCCGGTTTGTCAATTACTGTGAATTCGATCATTCTTGATACCCCAGCTGCGTGCATCAACAGTTTGATGGTTCCGGTTGTCATGGATGTTTCGCTGGTGAAACCTGTCAATGGCGCAATTGGTCCTTTGATGCGTTAGAGGTCTATGTCTATTTTTTCCAGAGTCTCTTTGAAAATTAATTCTATCGAGCTCCCCGTATCTATGAGCACTCTCGCGATCTTGTACTCTTCAAGGATCAACTCGATGACCAGGGGATCAACATGAGGGACGTCGAGTCTTGTTGTGTCTGTTTTGTCGATTGCTATAGGTTTTCCTGTCTCTAAGGGCTTGATTTGCCATTTCTCGCAGGATGCAGCTCTGCGACCATATGCCTTGATTGCGGTTACCGAGTTTAAGCCAAATTGGTGGTTACCCATTTTTTGGTGCCATTTGAGGTAGTTCTTTTCGATCTCGTTTTGGGGGGTTAACCTCTTCGGCTTGTTCTTCTGTTCACTGCTTGAGGTTGGTTGTCCTCGCCTTTCCGGGTTCCACCAATTCCCCAAACTGGTATTTGCTGAAAAGGAAGGACTTAAAGCTCTTGCATTCCTCAGTGGAGTGTCCGTCTTGGTTGTGGTACTCACAATGCTTTTTGACGCCTCCTTGATCCTCAGGTCGTTTCCATTGGTTCCAAGGTCCACTCTTAGGTTTTCTTGCAAAAACGTTTGATTACTCACCGGGGGATTTTGCCTCGGGGTGGCGGCCTGAGTCACTTGACCCCTTTCTCGGTTTGTATTAGCATTTTAATTAGATCTTCTTCTATCCGCGCAAACACCTTTTCTCTGTGGAGTGCATCGTCGATCGTTGCTGGCGGGTTCAGTATTAGATCCTTTCTGAATTCAGACTCTCCCCATACCGCATTTTTGAGAGCAGTGATTGCAGCGTTGTCGGTTACCACCACCCGTGATATTACTTCTTTGAATCTATCAATGAATTATCGGAGGGATTCGTTTGGACCCTGGGTCATGCTCCACATATTTGCGTCTGAAATGTCTCTCTTGATGTACATTGAGTAGTGCTTTAGGAACATCAAGCTCATCTGGTTGAAACTGTGGATTGATCCTTTGGGAAGCCATGAGAACCAGGTGGGTGCTGGTCCCTGCAAGTGCTCGCTAAACAGTTGGCAGTATCCTGCGTCCTTCTCGTGTTCATCAAACTGCGCTCGTCCGACTGTGATCCTGAAGGCAGTCATGTACGCGCTGGGATCCGTCTTTCCTTTATAGAAAGAGATCTTGATCTTTCCGGGGTTTCGTATTCTTCCATTCTTTATGTGCGCGACATATGGGCTCCGTAGTGTTTCCTCTATTAGTCGGTCTAGCTCTGGCACTGAGCTTGTGGCTTGATGAACTTTGGAGTTCATTTGTCAGAGGGCCTGTCGCAAGGAATCTTTCATCTCCTGGATCTCCTTGATCAATTGTCGAGATCGCTTGTTTGCACGAGAAGGTGGGATATTGGAGTCATCCTCGTACGTGTCTGGTCCGCCCTCGGGTTCCTTGGATGGGTCGGTATTGTCCTTATCGTCTTCCGAAGCCTCGGGGTTTAGGGTGTGATTTTTCTGCTCGGTCTCGCTGTTGGTTTGGTCATCTTCCTGGTCGGGTTGTCCTCCCTCTGGGTTTCCATCGGGTGGAGTCTCCGTTGCATCAGCGTGTCTTGACGGAGTGCGGGGTTGGAGTGAAGCGTAGCCTCCTGAGTTTTCTCCCTAGACTGGGTATCGTCGTGTAGACGTCCTGGTGAAACGGTGTCGTGAGGACGTTGCTCGATCTCGCCGTTTAGTCATCATCTTTGTTAGGTTTGCGGATTTCTTTGTCATCTGGTCGACCCTGTCTAACAAAGATCTGTTTATGGCGTCCTGCGTCTCTAGCTTCTCGGACATGGATTGTACAGATTGGAGGAGTGTATGGATTGTGCTAGCATATCCATCGGAGGATATGGATGTGTTTTCCATCATGGCGGAGTTGGATTTGGCTGCCTTCTTCTTTCTTGCGTCAAAGAACTATTTATTCCCCATAGACGGCGCCAATTTGTGGATGCTAAAACCCACAACAAATTTTTAAAAATTATCTTAATGAGGAATGCGTCGTTCTCGTTAAAATTAGAAGGAAATCACAACACAAAATCAAGTCGAAATAAATACAAAGAAGAATAATATATTTTTTTAATTGATTTTGATGAATGTTTTTGTACAAAAGATAGATCGATCTCTCTATTCTCGTTCTAAAACCCCTAAAAGATTCTAATGCTTCATTTCTCTTTCTTCTCGCCTTTTATCCCCTTCCGCTTAGTTCGGGTTGTTCCGATCTTCTAGGGTCGTTGGGATCACAATCTTAATGCTTCCCCCTTATCTCGGAACCGCATGGACTTAGTCCTCTCTTATTCAGTCCATAGTCGCCTTCTGCTCAACTTGTAATCGCCTTCTGTTCAGCTTGTTTGCGACATGAGTAGCCGATCGTTCACTTTCTGCGCCTAGGTAGAGACCTATTGAGTGAGTTTTCATACATCTTGATATATGTTGAGCCTTTATCTAGGAAGTGACACCGGTTGGGCTAGAAACCTGCTGAGGGGGTTTCGACACCAACAATGAACTACAACCGTTTTTATTTATCGCTCTAATTTACAATCATTAGAAAAAAAACAAACCACCTTTGAATTACCGTGTTAGCTAGGATCAATGTTTAACTGAAAGCCACACTATCTGGTCTTTGTGGAATTCGACTCTGATTTATACCACTTAACTCTATTCTCTGCAGTGTAGATTTATGATTAAAATCTTGAGCCTATCCGATTTTTGGCACCATTGCCGGAGACCAATTGTGCCTTTTAAGTTTTATTTAAAGTCTAGTCTAAGATAATTTTTTTGTACTAATCGCGTTTCTCTTTTCTTGAATTCATTTTTACAGGTGCATGATCCTACGATCTAATAAGTCTAAGGAATTGCTCAGCCCCAATAACAAAGAACTCTTGAATTCGGAACGCCCAAACCGGAAAGCAAGAAGAAACGCAAACTCGTCCAACACGATGGGCGATAACTTTAATCTTAACAATCCGGTCTTTCCAGAAGATCAAAACGTCCAAATCCCTCATGGAGTGCAGAACGTCCATAATTCTCAACCGATATTACAACAGTTACAACAGTTGGTCAACCAACCTGGAGGAAACGACAATCAAGTGCCGCAAGGACAAGGAGCTGGTAATGTTAATCAAGGAGCTGGTAATGGTAATCAAAATCTACTAGTTGGGCAAAAATACATCATTTTGGGAGATCTTCAAGACTTTTTCAATCGACAACAACAAAATAGAGTTATGGTGGGCGACTTTAACAATCCTGAAGCCTTCCTCGCTAATAGGAACACTCTTCATCCTCATCAACCTCAAATACAAGACTATCAGTTCCCAATCCAGCTCGTCCAGTTGCTCAGGCAAAACCTATTTCATAGATTTCCCACTGAGCACCCGATTGACCATATAGACAGTTTTGAAGATATATGTCGCACCGTTCAACTCAATGGAGTCTCTAAGGATTTCACTCACTACAAGATCTTCAATCATTCACTTGCAGACAAAGCTCTAAGGTGGTTAAAATCTCTAGCACCTAACTCCATTGAAACTTGGGATGACTGCAAATCTAAGTTCTTGAGCCACTTTTACACAACTACAAGGACCAATAACCTGAGAAGCAAGATTTTTCAGTTTTGACAAGGCCATGTAGACTCTTTCTTCGAAGCATGGGAGAAGTTCAAGGAGTATTTTGCGATTGTCCTCATCATGGTTTCTTTGAGCTGAATCTCCTTAACACCTTCTATAGAGGTATCAATCAAAAGTATCAGCTTTCTCTTGGTACAACCAGCAATGGTGATTTCATGACTAAACCTGTGAATGAAGCATATAAGCTGATTGATAATCTCACTGCAAGTAACATCAATCAATGTCCTGACTATGATAGAAGAGGAAGATCATCTAGTTCAAAATCTTATGAACTTGCAGAGGTAAAAGGACTTCTTACTCAATTTCTTAAGAGCCAAAACCAGAAACATGTTAGTTTCACTGAAGATGTAGAGAAGATTGAAGTATATTGCTTTGCTATCAAAGGACCTAAAAATGTAGAAGAAGTGAGCTATGTCAATAGCCAAGGTCAGAGAGTCTTCAATCAAGGTTTTATTCCAGGGTTCAACAAGGCTAATCTTTCTTGGAAAAGAACCAATGTAGCAAATCCCCAAGATCAAGTGTCTCCTCCTCAACAAAACACCTTTGTGGAGAACTCTGGACAATCTTTTGGTCAGAATACAGGTGGAAATGGTTTCCAAGGAAACCAAACTAGGAACTTTGTGCATAATTCTAACTCAGGTTGTTTTCAAACAACATCTCAGCCTGGGTTTCAACAAGCAGCTCCACCTCAAGTTAAACAAGACAACAAGTTGGAATCGATGCTCAAACAGATCTTGGAAGGCCAAAAACAGTCTGAAAAGAACTTAAATGTCAAGATAGACATCATGTACAATGACTTGAACAAAAAATTTGAGTCATTGTCCACTCATGTGAAGAAGCTCGATTTGCAAGTAGCTTAGACTTCAGAAGCTGTGAAAAGACAAGCTGGTGTTCTCCCTGGGAAAGTTGAAGACAATCCAGAGGGTTACTGTAAGTCAATAATCTTGGATTTGGTTGTGGAAATTGATGAATCAGAAGAAATTGCAGGTTCTAAACGTTTTTAAAAAGATGCAGAAGAAGAGATCGATCGATCCCTTGACACGAAAAAGTCCAAAAAGTTCAGATCGATTGATCCTATACCTGTATTGATCGATCCATATGAAACAGGAGCATCCGAAGAAAGGGATCGATCGATCCAGCGGTTCGAAACTCGAAAAAAGAAGAGATAGATCGATCTCTCTTCCCACACTGCAAGAATTTCAAAAGCGAGTTTATAAACCCAAGATTCCATACTCGATTGAACCTAGAACATCTGTAGTTGCACTTGAGGATGATGACATGGGGTCTAAGAAACCTAATCCACTCAGAAAAATTTAAAAGTTACAAGACCCTAGGGAATTTATAATTTCTTGTTTGATCATTGAGGTGGAATTCAAGGACTCACTCTGTGATACAAGTGCTAATATGAGTGTCATGTCAAAGGCCGTTGCAAAGAAATTGGGAGTCTCAGGTATTAAACCATCTAAGACGTCCTTTCAGCTTGCTGATGATTCCACTATAGCTTATACTGGATTCATATTTGATATGCTGGTACAAGTTGGAGGTTGTCTAGTTCCTGTTGATTTCCATATCTTGGAGATGGATGGGGATTCAAATATGCCACTAGTGTGGATGCTAAAACCCACAATAAAATTTTATCTAATTATCTTAATAAGGAATTCGTTGTTCTTGTCAAAATTAGAAAGAAATCGCACATAAAGTCAGATCGAAAAGATAGAAAGAATAGTATGGTCTTTATTGATTTCAATGATGTTTTATACAAAAGAAAACAAGTCAATTTTCCAATTCTAGTTCTAAGTAAAAATGATCATCTTCCCTTATTTCTCTCTCTTCTTGCTTTAGATCCCCCTCCGTCTAGTTCGGGTTGTTCCGATCTTCTCGGGTTGTTGGGATTGCGATCTCGGTGCCTTCTCCTTATCTTGGAACTTCCACGACCTAGTCTTCATTTTTTTGACTCGTGCTCACCTTCTGTGCAGGTCGTCTACGACTCGAGTATCCGATCACTGGCGTTCCATGCCTAGGTAGAAATCTACTAGATGAGTTCTTTTCCGCCTTGACACACGCTGAGCTGTTGTCTAGGAGATGATACTAGTTGAGGTGGAAACCTGCTGAGGGGGTTTTGACACCAATAGATTAGCCCCCAGGTCTCCCTACGAGCTTAGCGAGTTGGGTGACCTTCGAAAATTTGTGGAAATTCACCTCAGAACTGTCTTTTTCACATTGATCTTCATTCGTCATTTTTATTTAATTATGCATGTGTTTACATATGATAATCGCATGTGCATTTGAATCCTTCGTCCTGAACCAGATAATTCCATCCCCCCCCCCAAAGATTTAGCATTAGTTGGGTCGATTTGTTATGAATTGGATTGAGGAAATCTCAACAGTCTTGCGATTGACCTTATCCTATCATGCGGCGCGTCTTGATATTTTCGAATTTCAAAAGTGCCATGATTACAACTACAAAAGGTGGTTTCGCACACTTCGAAGCAGTTACTGCCACTCTCCTCTCTCTCCTCAAGAGCTTCGAATCCCCACTACGCATTCAACCGTCCACTCCTTCTCTCTCTTTACGCAGCCTAAGGTACTGTTACTCAACTCCTTATTTCTCTTTAATTTCTGCTAGGGTTCTCCATTTCCCCCTTTCAATTTATTACCTTCTCCTTCGATTTGTCTCGGAATTCCCTTCGATTTTCATCCCCTTTCAATTTTCTTTCTTCTAATTTCTCTTCCCTTCGGTCCTACGGCAATGTCGAGACAATTGGTGCTTCGTTCTCGGAGCAGAAGCTCATCATTGCGTCCCGCGGCGAGTGCGAGGGTCAGAACTCCCATTGTTTTCGGCGTAAAGTCCAGAGCGTCTGCGGCTCCATAGATAATGGCTTTTTCTTCTCCTCGCTCATCTTTTACATCCATGAGAACGCTTTGGGAGCAGTTTAATCTCCCATCTGGTGTCAAGTTCTTAGTCTCCGATCCGGGCCAGTTTCTGGACAATCCCCCGTTGGGATTTGTCACTGTCTATGAAATCTTTTTTAAAAGATGCGGGTTGTGTTTCCCAGTTCCCGAGTTGTTGGTTCGGTATCTACATCGCTGGGGTATGGCTCTGAGCCAGCTGATGCCCAAAGGGGTACGACATGCGATATTCCTGATGGTTCAGGCGAGAGAGAACGACTTTGAACTGAGTTGCGATATGCTAAAGGCTGCTACATATACTAAAAGGGGCACAAAAGGTGGCTTCTGGTACCTAGCCAATAAACCAAACCAAGGGTTTACGATCGGCCAAGCCCCCAAGGATGAAACAGACTGGGAACAATTTTATTTATTTCTTGAAATCAATCATCTTTCTTTCGGGACTACGAGTCCCATCGATTTACAGTCTCGTTGGACCAGGGAGATTGGTGTGAATCCCTTCTTCCTTTTCCTTGAAATCGAATCTTACGCCCTTTTTCTTGCTTGACAAATTTGCACTTTTTGGTTGTATTTGTTCTTCTTATGTTGGTTAATTTTTGGGCCTTTTTTGGCTGATCATGTTCCTTTTTCTTTCTTATTTTGGTATTTATCAGTCCCGCATATGACTCAGGTCGAGGATCCATCTACCGAGTACTTGAAAAATTGGAAACTCCTCGAGAAGAATCGACTGAACAACTGGAATATATTTGACGGGGAAAGAGTATCTCGCAATTGGCTGCTGATGGAACCGCTATCCAAAACATCCTCAAGTAAGTACTTTACTTAGGTTTTATTTTGGTCTATCTGGGTCGCATGATGTTTGATACGTGGTTTGCTGCAGATGCTCTGTCTCAGTGTCCATCCGTCTCTATGAAGAATCCCATTCCGGATCGCAAAGCTCGCATGTTAAAAAGCTCCAAGGAGTCTCCCAGCCCGGCTGGGTTTAGTGCTTCTCAAGAGACTAAAACCCCTAAGGATCATGCTCCCATGGATGTAGATCCCATTGATGTCTCTGACTCATCCCGCAGGGATCAACATCAGGAGAAAGCTGCTGGCTACAACAAGAAATCATCTCGTCTCCCTCTGATCCGATGTAGCACTCGCCACCTTAATTCCCCCTAATAAAAGAGGGCTCGCATGCAGGAAACATCCCCAGTTGGTGTCCATAATCACGGCAGGTTCACGTTCACCTTTTCCTGGCCCAACCAGTCTCCCATGGTGGAAAAGGGGGATCTATGCGCGGAATTGATGTCTAAGCTCCACTTAGGTGGTCCCACAGTCTATGATCACATGTCGCTCTCTGTTCAGAAAGAATACGCTAATTGGGCTCGCTCCCATCCTGAGGTACGATTGTTCTGCTCTACATTTTAATCTTCTCTTTGTTTCGCGATTTGGAGATTGGCTCCCGTTTTGATTGATGTGTGATTTGTCTTTCCCAGATCATGACTTTGGATAACCGAATAGTAGGGGTTTTGGATGACGAGCTGAGGAGAGCGAAGAAGAACTCCGGGATTGAACTGACTGAGGACGTGACAGCGAGAGCTGACAAAGCTATTGCTGCGTTGAAAAATGCGGTGAGGCGGGTTGAGATGCTTATAGATGAGAATGATAGGTTTAGGGCTGAGGTGGCTAAGTTGGAAGATCTGAGGAAGAAGGACGTAAAGAGGTTGAGTGCTGAGGTAGCTCATCACGAAAAGGCCAAGAAGGATTTAAAGAAAGAGGTGGCTTCAATGGCTAAGGAGCTGGCGACCCTCATGAGGGATATGGATGGTCAAATGGAGCAGAAGCTCAAAGAAAAGGAAGAGGAGATGACAGCACAATTCGTCATGAGGATGGATTGGGTGAAAGGGAAGGTTGCCAATAAAAGAGTGTATCAGGAGAAGCTAATGCAGGTGGAACAGATTAAGTGCAATCTCGAGCTGATCACGCTTTTGAGAGAGGGGGAGACCACGCTGGAGGCTGAGCATAAAGATTTGGAAAATGACCTGGGTGGGTTTAACGAAGAGCTAGCTATGCTAGATTTCAAGAAGCTGAACATGGAAAAGGACTGGACGGCAACGCCCACTGGGTCCAACCTGAGTGAGCCCTCTGAGCCCAACTCGGCCAAAGACATCAATCCTTAAGCTACGAATCTCCCATCTCTGATCCCTGTTAAAAATGTCATTGCTGGAGGGAACGAAGATGAGGTTATGGTTGAGGAGGAGGTCGAGGGTCTCGATGCCGCTACGGGCGGAGCACTTGACAAGGCGGTCGAAGTCGCNGGGGGGGGGGGGGGGGGGTGAAGACGATGCAGTCGGCCAGGACCCGCATGCCTAGAAACTCCTCCATATCATCTTGTTCGCTTTAGATTTTAAAATTGTTTTGAATATTTTGTCATCTTTGAATTTGGTGCCAGAGGGTTTAACGAAGATCTAGCTATGCTAGATTTCAAGAAGCTGAACATGGAAAAGGACTGGACGGCAACGCCCACTGGGTCCAACCTGAGTGAGCCCTCTAAGCCCAACTCGGCCAAAGACATCAATCCTTAAGGTACGAATCTCCCATCTCTGATCCCTGTTAAAAAGGTCATTGCTGGAGGGAACGAAGATGAGGTTATGGTTGAGGAGGAGGTCGAGGGTCTCGATGCCGCTACGGGCGGAGCACTTGACAAGGCGGTCGAAGTCGCAGTGCAGATCAGGGAAATTGCAGCTATTCCAAAGAAGGAAGCCCCAAGGGGGGGGGAGGGTGAAGACGATGCAGTCGGCCAGGACCCGCATGCCTAGAAACTCCTCTATATCATCTTGTTCGCTTTAGATTTTAAAATTGTTTTGAATATTTT
>OVBE01000126.1:0-17462 GCA_900406425.1 Iberis pinnata | reverse complement strand
GGGGGGGGGGGGGGGGGTTTAACCCAGAACCTATGACTTTTCTTTTAATTTATGTTGGAGTTTCGGTTTATGCCTTTGCCTATTGCTTCTAAGTACCCACTTCGGGCTGAGTTTATACTAAGATCCTTTATAAACGTTATGATGCTTACTAGAATTATACCGCATGTGTTTGACAGCAAATATCGATATGCACTTTGCCATCAAAGGCGAATTGGTTGAAGCAACACATTTTATTCGAAAGATCAAATGTTCAAACATAGAATGGATGTTTCAACTGTTTTACATCGTTTTTGATATGTTGTAATTCATTATTGCGAGACTGGGCTTGGCTTTAGCGCTTATAACATGATGAGGGTTGCTCAGGCTGGTACCCGCTGGGGGTGTGCGATGTATTGTACGACTGGCCGGGTCATACAATGTGATGTGTTCGGTTGTTTTTGTTTTGAGTGTTGTGATATAGTGAAGAGGTATTTAAAGGTTTTCATAGTTTTACCAGAGAAGCAAAAGTTCAAGGCTTAGGTAGTCCTTCGCAAGTGTATTATAGTGTTCTCCCCTCGATTTCCTTGGAGTATTGGTAGATTGGATAGGCAAAAACGACAAAGACTGGAATGGTTTGTGATGGATAGCTTGGTTAACTTAAAGTGGTTAATCTTGTTGGTTGGGTGAGACATTGCATTTTATACGTCCTGGAGCTGGTCCATCAATTTAATGAGATCCCCCGGTTGAGTCGGGCTGGGTATTTAATGCAAAGGACGAATATATCTCCCCTATTTTTGAGAAACATTATAAGGAAAGGTGAGGGTGGGCTGGGTCGGAGTATAAGAGACAAATACATCTCCCCTATTTTTTGAGAAGAATTCATGAAGAAGGAGAGGGCGGACTGGGTCGGAGCGTGAAGGACGAATACATCTCCCCCATTTTTTGAGAAAAATTTATGAAGAAGGAGAGGGCTGATGCGAATTTTAAATAATAAATTACAAAAGCTGAATTCCTGTTGAAACAATTGCCTACGTACCCCGCAGATGGGGATCAAGCCGAGGTGGTAGTTCACTGGTTTGAAAGGTAGAAATATGCATGAAAATAAAATGGGAAATAATTTGCTAGTCGTCAACAAAAATATTTTTCAGCTGTTGAGCGTTCCAAGGATGTCGCTCTTCGTTCCCTTCTGTGTCCTCTAGTTCGTATACTCCTGGCTTGATGACCTTGGATATTTTGTATGGTCTTTCCCATTTGATGCCCAACTTTCCTGCGTTCTTTTCGACCCTTGCGGGGAAGACTTCCCGGAGCACGAGCTCTCCTTCGACGAATCGTCTCTTCTTGATCTTCTTGTAAAATCGTGCTGCGGCGTTGTGGTAGTTTTAAAAATGTATCGTCGCTTGCTCTCTCCTTTCATAAACGGTATCTGCTATGTTGATGAACATCTGATCATTTTGATTTGTGTTCTGAGGTCCCAGTTCGCCTCTGAGGCTGGGAACTTTGGTTCCAGCTGGTATTACTGCCTCGGTTCTGTACACTAAAGCGAATGGTGAGTCGTTTGTTCTTCTTCTAGGTGTAGTTCGGTAAGACCAGAGTACTCCCTCCATTTCGTCTGCCCATCTACCCTTTTGGAGTCTAGCCTATTCTTTAATCCGTCTAAGATTATCTTGTTAGTGGCCTTGGCTTGGCCGTTGGCCTGTGGGTAGTAAGGTGTCGAGAACGTTAGATTTATGCACATTCGTTCACAAAAGTCTTTGAATCGATCTGAGGCGAATTGGGGACCGTTGTCGGTGTGGATTTCATAGGGGATACCATGGCGGCAAATTATGTTCTTCCAGATGAAGGATTCCACATTCTCGGATTTGACTTTGGCGAATGATTCAGCTTCTATCCACTTGGAGAAATAATCCGTTAGGACGAGGAGGAAACGTTTTTGTTTCGACCTATGCATTGGGCCAATTATGTCCATATATCAGTGGCGTTTGCTTTTGGTATTTTTCACATTTCAAAGCGTATTGTTCACAGTCTGTGATCATGGTTGGCCAGTAGTATCCATATCGCTTTATTTTGAATGCCAGTGCCCTGACTCCTGAATGATTTACGCATGCTCCATCGTGCACCCCCTTATTATCTTCTTTGTCTTCTGGCCGGATATGCACTTTAGTAGCAGGCCGCGTACACTCCATTTGTAGAGGTTGCCGTCTAACTAGGTGTACCAAGCACTTTAGGCCTTAAGTTTTCTGGCGTCCCATTTTTTTGGTGGCAGGATCCCGTTTGTTATGTAAGCTAGTATCTCGACCCGCCAGTCTATTTCTACTTCGACCTTGTCATTTTCCATTGGAATCGCATCCTCTTCGACGTCCTCGGGATCTGGGTTGGCATTGTATTCTCGATTGAATCCTAGATAACGCAAGTAGCTTTCGCAATGGAGATGCTTGGCCTATTGATGGTCTTAACTGGTATGACCCTGGTCGTATACGGGTCTGTAGTTGAGGCTAATGCGGCTAGGGCGTCGGCAGGTATGTTTTCGCCCCTAGGAATTTTTACTAGGTCGAAGTCTGCAAATTCATTACACAGGGGTTTTACCACGCCTAGGTATGCTTCCATTCTGTCGTCTCTCATCTCATATTCCCCACTGAATTGGTTTGCTACTAGCTGAGCGTCGTAGTAGGCTATTACTCGCTTAGCTCCGATTGTTGTTGTCAGTCGCAGCCCGACAATTATCACTTTGTATTCGGCTTCGTTGTTTGATGCCGCAAAATACAATCGAAACAATTGCTCGACCATCTCTCCGGTTGGGGAAACCAAGCGTACTCCTACTCCAAAACCGTGTTTTGAGCTGGCCCCATTTACGTATAGTGACCATTTTGCTTCATCTGGCTGTACTGCTGGGTTCATCTTAGATGGTAGTTATATTAGGAAGTCCGCCAAAACTTGAGACTTCGCGCAGATTCTGCTCCTGTGTTCTATATCGTGCTCGCTGAGCTCGACAACCCACTTGGAGAGTCTCCCCGACTGGTTCGGGTTGTGTAGGATTGTTCGCAAAGGTTGGTAGGCATACACAATGATTGAGTGTGACTGGAAATAAGATCGTAATTTCCTTGTTGAATGCACCACAACTAGGGTTAATTTCTTTATTGTCTGGAATCTGGTCTTGGCATCTTCTAGGATTTTACTGAGGTAGAAGATTGGCCTTTGGTCGCCTTGCTCCTCGCGTATAAGAACCAAGCTGATTGCGTGGGATGACACTGTTATTTAAAGATATAATGTCTCCCCCTCCTGGGGATTTAAGAGGACTGGTGGTGTCATGAGGTAGGTTTTTAATTCTTTAAACGATGATTCGCATTTCTCGTCCCAAAAGAATTTCTTGTTCCCCTTCAGGAGGTTGTAGAATGGAAGGCACTTGTTAGTGGATTTTGATATAAACCTAGTCAGGGCGGGTATGCGCCCGGTCAGTCTCTGTACTTCTCTAGTGTTTTTTGGTGATGACATTGTCAATAGCACGTTGATTTGTTTCGAATTAGCCGAGGAATTCCCCCGAGGTTACTGCGAACGTGCACTTGGCTGGGTTCAGCTTTATCCCATAGGTATTTAGTATTTGGAAGCGCAGGTCTCCCACGTGAGTATCCTCGTCGGAGGATTTGATGAACATGTTGTCTATGTAGACTTTCATCATTTTCCCCAGCTGTTCCAAGAACATTTTGTTGACTAAGCATTGGTAGGTTGCGCCTTCATTCTTTAGGCTGAAAGGCATTACTTTGTAACAACATATGCTTCTGTCCGTAGTGAAAACGTTTTTTTCCCTATCATTTGGGTGCATGAGTATCTGGTTGTAGCCTGAGAAGGCGTCCATGAATGAGAGAAGTTTGTAACCAGCTTTGGCTTCAATGAGCTGATCTATGTTTGGCAGCGGGAAACTATCCTTGGGACATGCTTTGTTCAGGTCGGTGAAGTCTATGCAAACTCTCCATTTGCCATTCTTTTTCTTCACCACTACGGGGTTAGCCACCATTCCAGATATTTCACCTCTGTGATTGAACCTGCTCCTAACAACTTTTCCACCTCGTCTCTAACTGCCTGAGCCCGATCGGCCCCCAGTTTGCGCTTTTTCTGTTTAACCGGCTTGTAGATTGGGTCCGCATTTAGCTCGTGAAACATAATGTCCAAGCTTATTCCTGGCATGTCCGTCATGTTCCACGCGAAGATGTGCTTATTTTTTTTGAGGAAGGAGATCAACTCCTCTTTCAAGTCTTTTTGAAGCTTCGACCCTATGCCAACGCAGCGCTCCAGATGTCCTAGGTATATGCAATATTGCGTCACCTCGTCAACTTTGGGTTCCTCGTATGTCGGCTCTGCAGGTGGGGTGAGCTCCCCAATCTGTAATTGCTATAAGGACTTTTCTCTGAGTTTGAGTTCGGCTAGGTAGCAAGCTCATATTGATCTTTGACTTCCTTTGATCATTTTGACTCATTCTTTAGTTGGGAATTTGATGCATTGGTGGTACGTAGATGGGACGACCTTTATTGCGTTTATCCATGGCATCCCCAGGATTGCGTTGTATATTGCTGGTTTGTCGATTACTGTGAATTTGATCATCCTCGATACTCCAGCTGCGTGCATTAACAGTTTGATAGTTCCGATTGTGATGGATGCTTTGCTGGTGAAGCTGGTCAGTGGCACAGGTGGTCATTCATTTCGCGAGAGGGCTATGTCCATTTTCGCCAAAGTCTCTTTGAAGATCAAGTCTACCGAGCTCCTCGTATCTATGAGCACTCTTGCGGTTTCGTACTCTTCAAGGATTAATTCGATGACTAGCGGATCGGCATCAGGGATGTTGAGTCATGTTGTGTCTGTTTTGTCGAAAGCTATAGGTTCGCCTGTTTCCAAGGGCTTGACTTGCCATTTCTCACAAGATGCCTCCCTGCGCCCATATGATTTGATCGCAATTATCGAGTTTAGGCCAAACTGGTGGTTCCCCATGATCATATTAATTCGCTTTTTGAATGGTGGGGTCGGTGCCATTTGAGGTAGTTCTTCTCGATCTCGTTTCGGGAGGTTGGCCTCTTCAGCATGGTCTTCTGCCCCTTGCTTGAGGTTGGTTGCTTTCGCCTTGCCGGGCTCCACCAATTCTCCATACTGGTATTTGCTGAAGAGGAAAGACTTGAAGCTTCAGCATTCTTCAGTGGAATGCCCATCTTGGTTGTGGTATTCCCAATGTTTTTTAACGCCTCCTTGCTCCTCCGGTCGTTTCCATTGATTCCAATGTCCGTTCTTGGGTTTCCCTGCAAAAAGCGTTTGATTACTTACTTGGGGGTTTCGCCTCGGGGTAGCGACCTGAGTCACTTGACCCTTTTCTCTGGTTTGCTTCCGCATTTTGATTAGATCCTTTTCTATCCGTGCGAACACCTTTACTCTATGGAGTGCATCGTCGATCATCACTGGCGAGTTCAGTATTAGGTCCTATCTGAATTTGGATTCTCCCCATACCGCATTTTTGAGGGCGGCAATCGCGGCGTTATCGGTGAAAACTACTCGGGATATTACCTCTTTGAATCTATCGATGAATTGTCGGAGGGGCTCATTTGGACCCTGGGTCATGCTCCACATGTCTGCATCTGAGATGTCCCTCTTGATGTATACTGAGTAGTGCTTTAAGAACATCAAGGTCATTTGGTTGAAACTATGGATTGATCCTTCGGGAAGCCGGGAGAACCAGGTGAGTGCTAGTCCCTATAGGTACTAGCTGAACAGCTGGCAGTAGCCTGCGTCCTTTTCATGTTCGTTGAATTGCGCTCGTCCGACTGCGATTCTAAAGGCTGTCATGTACGCGTTGCGATCCGTCTTTCCTTCATAGAAAGGGATTTTTATTTTTCCGGGGTTTCGTATTTTTGTGTTATTTATGTGTGCGGTATACGGGCTCCAGAGTGTTTCTTCCATCAGTCGGTCCAGGTCTAGCGCCAAGCTTATGACCTGATGAACTTTGGAGTTCATTTGTCGGACGACCTGTTGTAAGGAATCTTTCATCTCCTAGATCTCCATGATCGATCGCTGAGGTCGCTTGTCGGCACGAGAAGGTGGGATACAGGTGTTGTCCTCGTATGCGTCTGATTCTCCCTTGGATTCCTCGGATAGGTCGGTTCTGCCTCTCTCATCTACTGAAGCCTCTAGGCTCGGGGTGCGACTCGGCTACTCGGTTTCGCCATTGGGTTGGTCATCTCTCTGGTCGGATTGTTCTCCCTCGGGGTTTATGTTGGGTGGGGTCTCCGTTGTATCAGTGTGGCGTTCTCGCGTCTTGACTGAGCGTGGGATTGGAGTGAATTATATCCTTTTGGAGTGTTCTCCCGAGATGGGGTATCGCCGTGTGGAAGTCCTGGTGGAGCGATGTCGTGAAGATGTTTCTCAGTCTAACCGTTTGGTCATTGCTTTTGTTTGGTCTGCGTTTGGTCATTGCTTTTGTTTGGTCTGCGGACTCCTTTGCCATCTGGTCGAGCCTGTCTAGCAGGGATCTGTTTAGAGCATCCTGTGTCTCCAGCTTCTCGGACATTGATTGTAAGGATTGGAGGAGTGTTTGGATTGTGCTAGCATATCCGTTAGATGGTATGGATGTATTTTCCGTCATGGAGGAGTTGGATTTGGTTGCGTTTTTCCTTCTTGCGTTAAAGAACTATGCTCTCCCCACAGTCGGCGCCAATTTGTGGATGCTGAAACCCACAATGAATTTTATCTAATTATCTTAATGAGGAATTCTTTGTTCTTGTCAAAATTAGAAAGAAATCGCAACACAAACTCAGATCGAAAAGATAGAAAGAATAGTATGGTATTTATTGATTTCAATGATGATCCATGCCTAGGTAGAAATCTACTGGATGAGTTCGTTTGCACCTTGACACACGCTGAGCTGTTGTCTAAGAGATGATACTAGTTGAGGTAGAACCTGCTGAGGGGGTTTCGATACCAACAACTAGTTCTGGATAGACCTTTTCTAGCATTTGTAGGAGATGTAGTTGATATGCCTAATCAGCATATCTCCCTTACGAAAGTAAAGAAGAGGTACTCTACCCAGCAGTTCCTCTTAAAAGAGCATCTAGAATCACAATGGTTAAGGAAGAAACGATGGAGCATGAATCTCAGAGCAAAACTCACCTTAAGAGTGAGATTAAAGAAGTCTGGAATAGAGAATCTCAAGTATCAACAAGGAATGAACTCCCAAAGGTCAAAAGCAAAGAGAAGATAAACCAAAGAAGAAGAGAGATTCTCAAGTTACTTTGATTCTTCGGGCAGTGGTTATAAGGTGAAAAGCATAGGTACTTCAAAGCCTTTCTCAAAGGTTAGAGCCTTTTTCACTTTAGAGCTTAAGGAAAAGGAAATTGATGTGGAAAAGGATGTGATGAGTAAAGTTCTGAAGCTGACGATGCGAATTTGGGAGCCTGTTATGGAGTATCTCTAGATTCTAACACTACCCCGACTTAGGTGGTAAGTTCGTCAAGCTCCTGACGTTAAAAAAGCGTTGAGTGGGAGACACCCCACTAATTGGTGTTTTAAATTATTGATTTAGGTTTTAAGTCAACTTGGTGTTAGTTTAATATCTTATTGATTTTTAGTTTTGAGTTCTTTCTGACTGAGAAACATATCAGGTCCTACCCGGAGATTGGAATTGCTCGTTCTCCTGTTCAGGTAAGTTTCGACATTTACTTTGAACTTAGGTCTTTGTTAATTTTCCTTAGTTTGGTCTTATTCCTTCTCTTGGATTTATTTTCACATAGGAACGGTGTGAATTAAGTCTGGGGGAGGGTATATAGCTACTATCTATGTTTTGTGTCTTTTTGGATGTTTCGTCATTTTGATGAAAATTTTCAAAAATTTTCGTTTTTGATTTAGTCGAGTCGAAGGAAGAAAGACCAGAATTCGCGATGATTATTAACCTAGTGTGAGTTTAGTATCAATTTATATTTAATTACTGACTTAGATTAAATGACGCGTTTAGGATTGGAACCCCATTGACTGATTTATATGCTTTTGAAAGTTATGGTCTTTTGGATTGTTATGATTTGATGCTAGCTCTAATTCGATATGACTTAATTTGATATTAAATTCTCTTATCTATGGTGTTGGAATTTGAGCTAAGTATTTTTGTCTTAATCCTTCTGTAAAACCAAGAGTTCTTTCAGCACAATTCTGATCCTCTTCATAAAACCTACTACTAAAAAAAGAATAAAAGAAGCAAGCGAAAAAAGCTTAGAAAAAGCAGAGAAAAAAATGAATGAAAGAAGTGAGAAAAGGAGAAGAAAGGGACGAGATCCGAATTAGCTCGATGCTCGAGTTGGTATAGGATCTTGAATAACATATACTCTAGTGCGTTGATCGATACCCCATAGGTAAGAATGCACATATTTTAACTTAATTGAATCTAATGAGCTGGTTTATATGCCTTGATAGTTTGATTGATTGATATACAGAGTAGGAAGTATGTCGTTGATTAGGTGGACGTAAACAATCTATTTGCAGTGGTTGTCTAGGATTATTGTCTTTTAGTTTTTGATGTCTGAACTTGGGGTTACTGAGATTCCGAAAGTTTCTGTGTGGCCCAGTTTCAAACCTTTTATCTAGATATGTTTTTGCTTTACTTGAGGACAAGCAAGGATCTAATTCTAGGGGAGTTGATATTACTCAGTTTTAATGACTTATAGTGGGTATTTATACTTTCTATTTGGCATTATCCGAGTGTTTTTCTTGTATTTTCGCATATTTTTAGGATTCTAGGTGTCCCTTTTGGATGCAAATTGGCATATGAAGATGCAGAATCCGGCAGAAAGTTCAGAAGTTTTCCAACGTTTGAAGATGTTCCCATGTATGTATTGAGCTGAAATTTTGACACAAGATAGCCACGTGAGTTAGATTTCATATGGAAGTGGTTTGAACTCAATTCATTGGTTCAATCAAAAGTTATGACGATTTTACTAGAAAACTAGTCAAGCTGTCTCGCAAAAGAAGCATGTGTAGAAAGTGAAAAAGAGATCGATCAATCCAGAAAGGGATTGATAGATCCAACGCTCCTGGAAACCTATGTAAAAGGAAATCAATTGATCCCTAAAGATATCGATCGATCCCTGCACCCGAGAATGACTAAAAATCTTCCTAATTTACAATTATTTCCTCAAGACCTATCAAGATTTCTCCTTATTGGTTTCGGTTTATTTTCCTTATTTTTAGAACTATAAAACCCTTGGTTTGTTGTTATTTTCATTATTGCTTATTTCATTTTCAGAGCTTTTACAGAGAGACGAATCCCAACCTTGTATTTGGAGAAGATTTTGAACTCCTTTCTTTTTAATTTATTGATTTGGTTTTCGATATGATTTCTTCAATTATGCTTGTTGATTTCTTAGCTATGTCTGATTAGTCGCCTTGTTAAGTTTAGGGGTTTCTAGGAAAAACAGGATTAGATAGTTAGGGTTTAACGTAAAAGATTGAAATTGTTAGGTTCTTAGTCTGGATTTGTTCTTAATGCTTGAATTAAACTCGTCATTTAATTCATTGATATTAGGTTGATAAACAAAGGGATTTGGTTTAGAAATCTGATCTAGTTCTGATGAGTAGATGTTCTTTCTTAGCGGGAGTGTTGTCTTAAATGTCTATGAACATATCGAATCTGACCTTAATGCATGGTTTAATTATCTGAATGCAGCAGGAGCTTTCTTTAGTAATTAGATTTAGGGATTCATACTTCAGGAGAAGATTAATCTTGTTTCCGTCTTTTGAGTTGAGAACTATTTTCAAAATAAAATCATGCATGTTAACGTGAGCTTCAAACCTGAATACTTGTAGAATTCCCTAATATCTGACGCTTTATTTAATTGAATTATAACCGTTTTTATTTATCGCTCTAATATACATTCATTAGAAAAAACAAACAACCTTTTAATTACCGTCTTAGCTAGGATCAACGTTTAACTGAAAGCCGCATTATCTGGTCTCTGTGGAATTCGACCCTGATTTATACTACTTAGATATGTTCTTTGTAGTGTAGATTTATGATTAAAATCCTGAGCCCATCAGTTTTTTACAAACTGATTTCAAAACAGTTGATAAATTTAATCCATGGATAAGGTTTAGAATGTTGCTTAAGATGTTTTAATCAATTTATTCACTTTATTTTCGAATCGATTGAGAATGTGTTCTTTGGAATTCAATTGAGATAGTTTTGACTATTGGAAGTGCATATTGCTTTTCAAATAGCGGAGAAACGATTAGGAGATAATTGGTTGTTTAAGCTTGAATGAATTAATTTTCTTTTTGTTCTCTATTTTGTAGGAACAACTATGTCGGACAAAAGACTTTCAAAAGAATAAAAACGGAAAAGAATAGCTAATGAACAAGAGAAGAAATAGAAGGTTAAACCAGGAATTGTGAGAAGTAGTGGTTGTGTGACAATTAGGGAACCGGGTGATGCACCAAAATCCACCAAGAAAAAGAAGAAGGAAAAAACCGGTTCAAGAAGAACCCCCACCACGAGAAGAAGATTATGAATATGTTGATGATCTGGTTGATGAACATGTCCTACATGATTACTTTGGTCCATACTTTGACGAAAGTTCTCCATAACGAAAAGATGTGTCAAGGGAATCAACCGAGAAGGAGCTTTATGACACATTCATGAGTATGGACTTTGTCTCATCGACCTTTCCCGATCTGGATTCCTTGAAAGCGTTGGGGATATTGGATGATGTTCAACTAATCATGAAGGCTATTGGTTTGGAAAAAATGGTCAACATGCGTCACGAAGCATATCAACGTCAAACTTGTTACTTTCTCATTACATTTGGGATCATTCCCGACAAAGGTAACAAGAAGACGGGTGGTGGGACCATTGAGTTCTCAAGATGGTACAACCAGATACATAGAGTCACCTTCAAGACCATCACCGATATCTATGGATTCAACATACTTGGTCGGAGAACTTTCAAGAAATCTGATGATTGCAAAACTTTGGTATAGAGAGCTCTCGGGACCGGTAAATTCTTACCCACTCATTCCAGGAGTGCAGATATTCGCCACTCGGTAGTTTGCTATGTGCACAAGATCCTTACTCATTCGATCTTTTCAATAAAAGAAGGGGACACGATACTTGAAGATGTTAGGTTTGAACTGACAAGAATTGAATCTCATGTAGTTTGGGTTCACGATTTTTGAACTAGATATGATTAGGATGGGAGTCAACTCGGGATAATTGAGGGAATTGAGAAAAGAAAAGAACGGTTTATACATAAGTAGAAATGGATAAATAATGTTTAAGAACTTAGAAAGAGAACCATAAGAGAAAAATAAAATGGTATCATCTAGTAAAATATTTGGGGAACTAAAAAGGGGGTTTGGCTTAGTGAAAAAACGAAAAAAGTAATGCAAAGAGGCAAAAGCCCAAGAAATGGTAAAAGAATGAATAAAGGAAAGGAAGCCACAGTTCTTTAAAGAAAGAATCTCCGGTCCAATAGAATTGAGTAAAAGTATATCTTCTCCTAAGTTAAGTAGAGATGAAAGAATAAAGAAAAAAAAAGAATGGGAACCAAGATGGTTACTTTGGGTTTCAAGGGTAGAGATAGGATCATTTTCATATTCAACATAGGAAGGTTTTTAGCTTTCGTGTTATGGGTAGATGAGAACATATTCTTGTATGCATCTAGGTGTTCTCATATTTAGTATTCTACTAAAGCTCGTTTCTCTTTTAAGTGATCCTTGTTTTGAATGGAAAAGCCACAAGATAAAGGGACCATTTTTGTCTCTTAACCAGTCCTTTAGCCAAATGAGTTCGATGAATTTGAATAGTATGATTCACGATTTCCATTTTATGAATGTTAAAGAGATGAATGGATTTGAATTCATGTGAAAGTTAGGATTGACCTCAATTGAGTTTTGATGAGTATGGCTAAAGACTTTTAAGTAAGACGATATTGTTTTGCATTTTAGAACTAGTAACTTGGACATCGATATCACCTGGGTTACCAGCATATTTTGGTTATGACTTCTCACTTTCAAACCTCTTATCCAAGCTTATGAATTACTTGCTTGAGGGCAAGCAAGGATAAATTTTGGGGGAGTCGATATCTTCACTTTTTAAGGCTTTTTGACATGCATTTTTCATTGTATTTTGAGTTGTTTAGCTTGCATCTAGGCTTAGGAAGATCATATTTTGCATATATTAGAATGTTGAAGTTCATTTAGGTACGCTAAGCTAATTGACGATCAAAACCATGAGGAAAGATCAAAGGATCCAAAAAGGGAAAAGTTAGAAACCATACCGGACAAATTGGCTAGTACAGTTTAGAACCAAGCCATATTGGACAGCCCAAGCGGAACGCATGGCCCAGTACATTTATACCGGCCAGTGTGTACCGGCTTGGATTACCCAGTGCAGATAGGAGGAAGCGATGCCGATGTGAATGGGCCAATGCACATAGTCCGGTACAGTCATACCAGATAGGTTGTATTGGCCAATCAATGTGGTATTGGAGAAGAGCAAGTCGAACCGAGTAACAAAGCCTGATACACTTGGCCCATCATGGAGATATCGAGAAGCAAGTACCGACCATCAACCCGGTACAAGGATGGACCAAGCCATACCGAGGACTCATACCGGGTGTCTTGGTCTGCACCGAGTCAAAGAAAAGTTCAAAAAAAATGTTGACTATGTGATTTTTACCCAAACTCTATCATGGGCTGACCCATGTGTTTTGGGTTAACTCAAGACTTTTAGGAGCTACTATTTAAACTTTTAGAAACCTAATTTTGAGGTTTATGCTTGATTTTTCCTTAACTCTTTTCCCTTGAGAATACTTTGTAATCATTTTAAATCTTGCTTAATTTGAGTTTGATCTTTGCTTGATTGTTAATCTTCTTATAATTTATGTTTATAATCATGATTCTACACATTTTCATCATTAGAACTTGTGTATCATCCATGATTAGTGAGTAGTTCATTTCTAAGCAAATGAGTTAGGTCGATTAGGGTGATTAGATGATTGAATATGATGATTATGAATCGATTAGCTTAGATCTTCATTCAGTAAGTGTTCTTGATGCTAAATTTGACTTGATCAATCAAATTTAGACTCTAGGTGAATTGTGTCCGAAAGGTGTTCGATGGAATGCCTGAACCAGTTACTTTTGCTAAATGATTCTATTCAAAAGATTGTTCTTATCTAGTTTAGTGGCTGATGATGAATTAGAACTTGCCTCTTATTATGCAATTATCTAAGAGATTGTTTTTAGGTGCATGATTAGAAGAAGGATTAGTGCCATGAGAGTGGATTAGTCTAGTTAAGGGAATTCTAGACCAAGGATTAGAACCGGAATGTGAGTATTAGCATCATAGAATGTCATTTGATCACTTGAGTCGATTGCATTTGCCCATTTGCTTAGTCTTTCCTTTTGATTTACATTTCAATTTTAGTTGATTTTTCCTTAATCGTTGTTGGTTTTTGCTGTATTTGACCTTTAGTTGACTTTTGTTTATCTTTGTGTAATGCATGATTTGGATGTTTAGAATTAAACCACTTATTGATTTTGTTTAGACTGAATGAGATTCTTGTAAGTTTTAGTGCGTTAATCATTCTGATTTGAATTGATACCTATTGTGCTGCAATGATGATGATGGTACATTAGGAATTGAAGTAGTTTAATCACTAAAAAAAATCATACTATCAGAAGCTCATAAGATAGAGTCCGACATACCAAGAACCAGAGATATAAATAACATAGTATTGAAATCACTCAACTAAATACAAAGAAACCGCTAAAACCACTTACATCTGTTAAGACCGATCAAGAAAATAGAACCGAAACACAGGGAACAACCCACCAAAGAGACTCAACCCAATGAATGTCAAAATCATGCTTCACGTGTCCTCGCTAAATTTTGTTAGACTTCTGAAGATAAAGGCGATGTAGTTCAAAGAGATGGCTGAACGAAACTCAAATGAGGAATCTATGACTCATCACAAACGATGAAGTTGAAAGAGATGAGACAAAGCATTTATACATCAGTATATAGAAGGCACAATTCATTTAAATTTCGCTCTGAATCTAACATATGAATATAGCGGAAGAAGTTAGAAGCTGCCTAAACGGCTCATCAAAAGAGATGAAGAGAATGATCAAAATAGGCTTAGAGAGCCAATAATAGACAAATTAGCTAAAGAAGACTATAAACTCATAGCAACACCAATACTAACCAGACACAAAAACACCCTATGAAAAGAAAACAAGAAGCGCACACGATCTGGCTCGACAAGGACATGCAACACATATGCAACCAAATCAAAATAAGACTCTCCTAACCGACCAAACCCAAAACCAGATCTAACCCCTCAAACAAAAATAGGAGGCTAGCAAAACCCTAAGGTCATAGCTTGAAACCGAAGCCTTGAGGAGAAACCGAAAAAGAAAGGGAATGAAATCTAACCTCTAAGACCAGAGGGGAGAGGATCAGATGCAGAACTCGGTTAAGGAGAGGAAAAGAGCAATTGAGAAGTGAGAACGAGGAGGGAAAGGAGAATCACATAATCAATGCGCTGGTTAGAGCAATTGTAGAACAAGATTGTGCCATCGGCAAGAAGTTTAACGCTCAACCAACGACAGCAGAGCTGCCAACCTCATAGCTTCAGAACTGCTTCTTAGGGCCCGACTAACACGTAACTCTCTAGTCAACAAGTTGAAAAACCAAACAAAGAAGATGCATAAAGATGGGAACTGACATAGACGCTAAAAGAGTCGTCGGCCGCCAGTATCAATCAAGTAGAGGACGACAACAAACTCTAGAAAAGCGAGAGAGAAAAAAAACAAACTATGATTTTTTGGATGTTAATCTCTCTATGTACTTTTCGGTATATACGGTACGTATATTAAATTTTGTTGTTATGTTATGGTATATTCTAAGAAATAAACTTCTGAGACGAAGAAAATACTAAAAAGATAAATCATAGTGGTAGAGAGTTGGAAATTCGTGTCTTCATATGCTTATATGCGAGTTTCAAACCAGAGCCAGGTTAGATCATCATATGCTTGGTCCCCTAGGCTAGGATTGCACTTAATTTCGGCCGCGTTAGTGGGAGATATGTGACGTCGTTAGTGGAGAAAGCTTTGGAAAGCATATTGGAGTAGTGCTTGCAATTGTACACTTTTATGTTTGTTTAAACCTAAAAATCACAACATATGTTGATGTTAGTTTTAACGGTTTTGTAAAAAAAAACTATAGATCAAAATAACTAATAATAACTAAATTTTAATTTTATCTTCGATTAAAATATATAATAACATTGGTTATAATATTTAAATCTAAATAATATACGTATATCTACGTATCATACGAGACCTAATCTAGTTACTTTATAAAGTATCATAATATAATATAATATAATATATATATAATATGAAAATATTTTATCTATAAACCTCTAATTTGTCATAATTCTGAAATTGGAACTGGGTTAATTTAACAAATAAAAATTCATTGTATATTCATGATCCGTAGGAAATTGGTCAGAATATTTTTGACCAATCTCTTTCAAAATTGGTTATTTAGTTTTGACCAAAAGCAAATGATTTATTCACCATCTGTAGCAGATTAGTCCAAAAAATTTCAACCAATTTCCTACGGAGTAATATTAGTGGTTATATTTGTTGGGAATTGGGGTCGGAATCATTCGTCGGAAAGTTGTCCAAAAAGTTTCTGACTTATTTTTGACTAATTTAAAATTTTGACAACCTAGATCGGACATATTTTTTCCGATTATTAATACTATTAAATCATACTTGATCATGACATATACTTAAAGTAGCAATTTATCATTAGTATTATTATAAGTTGTTATACATGTTAAAAGTTATATGCTTATAAATTTGCTTTAATATATAGGAAATATGTAATATTTTAATACTTTTAATATTTTGGTAAATTTCGTCTATGCATTTTTGTTAAATTTTTCAAAATTTGAAGATGTGATAGAGTTACAAATATTTACCATCATGTGCGATTTTTGTCAACCCATGCGTTTTGATAAATTGCTAATATTTATAAAGACAAATATTTTATGTGATATTCATTTAACAATTTGGTATTGAAAAAGAATTGATAAGTTATCAATATACGACTTTTTAACATATCATTTTAAATATCTACATTGATACATTTAATATTTCATATTTCAACTTCATTTAATTAAATTATTTTCCTAATATAGTGGTTCACTGTCATATATTAGTCAGGGTAACCCAACATTTTGCGTTTATAATTCAGATGACCCTCGACGTCACCCCTTACTAGAATAACCCAACATTTTGGGTAAAAGGTCAGAAATACCAGAGTTTTCGAAGAAACTACAATTTTGCCATTTTTATTTATTTTTACAACCAAAAATCATGAAACTTATCATATCAACTTAAATTCCCAAAAATAATTATATCAGCTTAAAATTCCTAAAATTATTATTTCTTCTTCGTTCTCCGTCGTTGCCGGTTTTTGAGTTTTTCAATTGTCTTCGCCGTTTTCGCCGTCGTCATTCTCATCCCAGTCTTCGTCTTTGCCGTTACCTACTGTCCGAGTTCGTCTTCGCTATCTTCATTTGCGTCTCCGTCTTCGCCGTCCTCATTTGCGTCTCCGTATTCGTCGTTCGTTGTAGGGTTTTTAGACATTTCACCGGCCGTTTTTTGGTCTTCGACATACATTTCCTCTTTTTTTCGTCTTCGCTTTGACATCGGAGGTTAGCTGTTCTTTGCCGATTTTTTTGTTTCATTGCATTATTTTTCTCTTATTTTATTTTGTATTGCAGATTTATCAAATGGAGATTTATGTGTTACCGCAAATTTTTGTTTTCAATTTGATGAGATTTTGTCAAAAGAGTTGCTGACTTATTTTGACTTGCAGTTTTCATTATTGTTGCATATTTTTTTTTGGCATTGCAAATTTTTTTATTTCCGCATATTTCTTGGCATCTACCGTATAGATTTATGGTGTATATTTTGATATAGGGATGGCTGGATATCTATCGAAGCTCTATTCTAATGTTGACGAGGTCGAAGAGAGAAGCATCAACCACTTCTCGTTTTTCAAAAGGCTGAGTCAAAACAAAAGCCAAATAGGAGATGATGCTTGGGAGGCGTTAAAGTCAACATCATTTGGTGTTTTTCTGAAAATGAAAGACATGAGCTATGTATTCGCTTCTTCAACAGTTCGATACTTTTTGTGTCATCAGTTAGTTGTGAAGAACACACATGAGTTATGGTCTACAATTAACAGTAGGCCAATAAGGTTTTCTCTCAACGAGTTCACTGAGATTACAGGCCTAAATTGTGAGTCTTGTGACCCAGCAGACGTATGGGATAGTGATCATCATGCGTTTTGGGAAAAAATGGGGAAAGCAGATAGGGAAGCTCCATCTTTTGACGAGTTAGATATCATACTATCTCGTGTTAAACCTGGCAAATGGGATCTAAGG
>OVBE01000125.1:0-66353 GCA_900406425.1 Iberis pinnata | reverse complement strand
TAAATAGATATGTTATAAAATAAAAATATTCATAACATTTTTACATATCAGTACTTTAAAAATTGAATGATGGAAAAATATGTTCATGTATATATCTTATGCATTAATTAATAAATTATAATTAAAGTTAGTGGTTTCTTAAAAGTTTATATTAATTTGTATAGAATCTATAGATGATTTATTTCGTAGAAATATTAAATGATTATTTTATAATGACCCTTCCAAAATAAGTTTCTGGCTCTGCCGCTTGCTCGTCTTGTGGCTAAGGGATATACACAGAAAGGAGGTTTAGATTATACAAAGACTTTTTCTGCTATGGTTAAGCTTACTTCTGTTAAGTTTCTTGTGTCTCTTTCAGCCATGATTATTTTCTTCATCAGTTAGACATTTCTAATACATTCTTAAATGGGGATCTCGATGAAGAAATATATATATATATGAAGTTGCCTCCTAGTTATGCTCAAGAGAAGGGGACAAATTGCCTCATAATTCTGTTTGTAAGCTCAATAAATCTCTTTATGGCTTGAAATAAGCTTCATGTCAATGGTTTCTCAAGTTTTCTTCCACTTTGTTGCATTTGGGATTTACTCAGGGTGCTTCTAATCATACTAGTTTCTTTATCATTACTAACACCTTTTTTCGTTTGTTTGTTAGTGTATGTTGATGATACAATCATTGCTTCTAATAATGATTCAGAAGTGGCACTCTTGAAGATGAAGTTGTAGTCTCATTTTAAACTTCAAGATCTTGGTTTGATGAAGTATTTCTTGGGCCTGGAATTGGCAAGGTCAGATGCTTATATACATATTTGTCAACGTAAATATGCTCTGGATCTTCTGCAAGAAACAAGTCTTTTGGTATGTAAACCATCTTTTATTCCAATGGATCCAAGTATCAAGTTTTCAAAGGACAATGGTGGTGAATTGGTTGATGCAAAATGTTATAGACGATTGATTGGCATATTGATGTATCTTCAAATCACAAGACCATACATTACTTATGATGTAAAAAAGCTTAGTCAGTACTCTTATCCTCCTCGTATATCTCGTCAGTAATTTGCTTACAAGATCCTTCATTACATCAAAGGTTCAATTGGACTAGGTCTGTATTATTCTTCTAAATCTGAATTGTAGATACAAGATTTTGCAGATGCATACTGGGCCTCTTGCTTGGAAAATCGTCGATCTACATCTGGTTTTTGCATCTTTCATGGCACTTATTTGGTGTGTTGAAAGTCAAAGAAACAACAAGTCGTTTCCAAATCCTCTGTTGAATCGAAGTATCGCAGTTTGTGTTTGGTTTCTGATGAACTCTTATGGTTTACTTAATTTCTTCATGAACTTCAGGTACCTGTAGCTAAGCCTACTCTCTTATTATGTGATAATACCGTTGCCATCCACATAGCTAGGAATTCTGTTTTTTATGAACGTACAAAACATATCGAACTTGATTATCATAATGTTAGAGAATGTTTAGTTGCTGGTTTGTTCAAGTTTTTGCACATTAAGTCTTCATTGCAGCTTGGAAATCTGTTTACTAGGGCTCTCTATCCAGCTCCATTTCATCAATTGGTTAGCAAGATGTGTCTTATAAACATATTTGTCCCATTTTGAAGGGAACTATTATTGTATACAAAGTTTGAAACTTGTGATGCTTGTGGAAAGTGTTTCATGATTTGATTGTTAGCTAACATGTTGGCACTACGACATCTCCCCAAATTTTCTTTGGACCTTATTGTGGAACATTATAAATATTGTCATCTCTATTAGATGTCTGTTTTTTCTTTCATACATTCCATTTTGTCGGGAGGTGTATGGGTAGCTGGTTTAGTGAACGATCTCAATGGTTCTAAGTGTTATTTGAAGACATGATTTGTGTACTCCTCACCATTATGTGATTTAAAGATTTTGCTATTTGCTGTGAAATTGTTAGTTACATAAGTTCGAAAGTTATTAAATGCCTTAAGAAATCTATATTTTTTATTTTTCATCTACAAATGTGATAAAGTACTTATGGTGTTCTATGAATTCACTTGATGAGGTCCAAACATTTGAATGTATTAAATCTAAGCAATTTTCATAAATTGTTGAGGACTTGGAAAACAATATTGATTTACAATGATTACCAAATATGTAAGCTTCACATTCGTCATTTATTAAATAAAAAATAGGCAACAACAATCCTAAATCACGAGAATGAAGATATCATATATCTTACTATTAGCATCAGTAAGAAAATAACTAAAAGAAAAAGATATAGGGGAATTTGATTTGATGTCTTCCAGCGCATAAAATTCATTCTTGGTCACTCATTTACCCACTGTCTTATGAGTTTTAAATCATAAAAATGCATCATTATGCGCAAATATAAGATAACGTTTAAGATCATAAGTACTCTTTTAACATATAGAAAATTAGAACTAGACGTAGGCATGTAGAAGGCTACTGATTCCTTATCAAATAACATAAAATTATTTATGCTTTTAACTAGTACACTAGATCCATTTGCTAAGATTACACTTCCTAAAGTCGGTTCGATAATGTGATGCTCATGAGCTAGGCCTAGTAGTGTTTAATGAAGGGAGGGAGTTACCCAATATTTTACCAAAGTTACTAGCCTTTTTCAAGGCTTTAATGAGTGCATCAACATCTGTTCTTCTCACCACGGCATCTTGGCCAGTCACTAGCAAGTGCATCAAGGAGTATGTTGAAGGGTCACCCTGCTTAGAGTGTATGGAAGGGCCGACCTTCTCATTGGTCATTTGATTAGAGAAGTTTGTTCTTAGCTCTTTAAATTTGCTTTGTTTGAGATGAGGATGTAAGATCCATCATTTTTCTTGGATGTGATCTTTCTTCTTGCAATGGTCAAAAACACCACACCTTCCTATCTTCCTTCTTGTATACACTTTTTGATTGTAATGAGCCCTCCTTAACCACCAAAGAGACTATGTGAGCCTTATTCCTGCACGTACCTCATCAAGGCTTGGAAGGTTTTCTATTCAGAGATCTTGATTAGATCATTATAGCTTGGTTTTAGAGTTGAGAGGAGGCCAAATACCTTGTCTTGCTCACGCCTCTCATGGAAGATGACCCGATCAATTGAAGTTGACCTTAGAATTTTAAGCACAGCTCATACGACTTTGATCATGCCAAAGTGTTGGGTGAACATCATATAATCTTGGCTTAGGTCATTGATAACTTTCTTGAGTTCAAAGACCATGCTCAAGTTTAAAATGTTTCCATACACTTTATCCCAAAGCGTCTCGACGGTTTCACAATAGGAATAAGTCTCAATGATTGATGCTTCTAGGGAGTTTTGGATGATTCCAAAACAGTATAATTTGTTCTCCTCGACCATAACAAATTTATTGCCATCATTTTAAACAACCTCAACTGGAGCTTCATTTATTAAGACATGACTCCTTAATAGGATATCATACCAAAATAAGAAAAGTGTCAAAATTAGCAACAACAAAAAAAAACATTTGATGTATGATTAAGTAGAACATGCAATAAAAAAATATATATATAAATTTGGAATCTAAAAAAATGTAAAACAAAATTTAGCTTTGCACAGAATCACTTAAATAAATTGTATCAATTTTAAACATTAATATCTAAAAATAGAAAATTCTGAATTTTCATCCTAAAACATCTAAAAGCGGAATATCCGGTGACCACCCTTCAAATCTCAAGTAATGTTCGGTCCTAGCTTATTGGATTTCTTTTGTGTTGTGTATATTCTTTCTTTGTCATTTGATTCCCGAGAAAGAAAAAAGTAATGTTGTTTGAAGAAAAAGCATAAAAGATCGAAGGATAAAACCTTCTCTGATGGATAATCTATTAGGTCTCTTACGTATTCGTGTCAAACGTGGTGTTAACCTCGCAGTTCGTGATCTCAACAGTAGTGATCCTTACATCGTCCTCAAAATGGGAAAACAGGTAACCATTTTAATAACAAGTCACTAGAATTGAAGAAATGCATATGGTTAGGATGATTACATTTGTTAACTACAAATTAGATTATACATTACTAGTTGTGTCCAATTTAATTAGATTTTAAGTAACAGAAATATGACGAGTTACGTTTCCAAATACAAATTATTATAATGTAACAAATCATTATTCATCACACAAATTTATGATATACTAGCTAACTAAATTAATGAGATCATAATTTCAATTGGCAGAAATTGAAGACTCGAGTAATATACAATGATGTAAATCCTGAGTGGAATGAAGATTTGACTCTCTCGGTTATAGACCCCAACCAAACCATCCTTTTGGTAATTAAGTAACTATATATGTAATATTGGCTTTTATATATAAACATATTTTTTAATTTATGATTTTTCCTAGACGGTGTATGATCACGACACATTCACCAAAGATGATAAGATGGGAGATGCAGAGTTCGTGATTAAGCCATATGTTGATGCTCTAAAGATGCACTTACAAGATCTCCCAAGTGGGACTATAGTGACCACTGTTCAGACGAGCCGAGACAATTGCCTAGCCGAGTCATCTCGGGTTATATGGTCTGATGGTAAGCTTGTTCAAGATTTAGTTCTTAGACTAAGACATGTCGAATGCGGTGAGGTTGAGGTTCAACTTCAGTGGATCGATCTTCCTGGCTCTAAGGGTATATGATTTTTATGGACTTTTTTTATTTGAAAATATATGTATTGTAAAGATTTCATGTAGTTTTCGAAAACTAGATATCCCAAATTTCATGTTATCAAAAGTATTTGATTCAAAACATTTCAAATGTGAAATTGTCAAAGGTTATATATATGAAGATATCATTTTTTTTTTTTTTTTTTTACGTGTATGAATGATATCACCAGATTTCCCCACTAACCCTCTCTCCCTAAAGAAAATAGCAAACCTTCGCATATATCACAACTGCACCAACTCATATTTATTCAAGACAATACACATAGGTTTGAGGAAAAAACGACTTATATTCAAACTCGACTCTTTTGAGGAAAAAAGTGTTGTAAACAAACCTCGATGTCTATTCTGACGTGTTATATATATAAAAGTTTCTAATAAGTTTGATTAGAGTAAGAACATAACTGAAATATTAGAATAGACTCTCATAAAAAATAATCAAATAAGTTACAATATGCAATGGTATTTATAGATGAATAAATAAATCTAATTTCCTAATTTAAGATAAACATAAATCTGGTAGATTTCCTAATCTAAGATGTTAAAATATCTTCGTGATATTCATGATCATCTGGAATCTTTCTTTCTAATCTGGGTAGATGTCTACAATCTCCCAATAGTTTGCTTTTATTAAACCCAAACATAGCTCATTTACATCATCCCAACCTATTACACAATTCAGAAATACAACAAAACCCTAACACCTAAATCCGGGTGAGTTTTTCCAAACCCAATTCAGGCCTGGGCTCAGAACTAAACTTTGAAAACCCTAGTGACCGAAAAAAACCCTAAGAGACACTTTGCCGCTGGGTTGTTGCAAATACGTCGGAAAAGAGGCTCCAGCGACGGGACCGAGACAGCGATGGCACCACCGCCCACACGTGAATTCGTTTTCTGGAAGGAGGAAAAGGCGGGTCCGGAGTGAAATGACCACATCGAGGATGAAAACGGATGGGTAAATTTCCGGCAAAGACTAAGGACGAGAGATTCCACCTTCGGGCTTAGTTTAATTGTGACTTTAGGCGGTTGTGGTCCTCGCACCGCCACGGAGAAGACGTCGCCTCTCTCTCCTCCAACAAAAAACCCTGAGCTATGCTTTGAGATCCATCCTCTTCACACTTGCCAACTTCCTTGCTTTTCCACCTCGTCATATCTGGCCGGATCTACCGACAGAGAAGCTGCTTCAGCCGGAGAAACTCATCCACAGTAAAAGGAAGTGGAAAGGCGTAGCATGTGAAGTGATGACAGGAGAAACAATGAAAGTAGGCGAGCTCATCGACTCTAGGTTTCGCCGTTGATTTTAAACCATCTTGGTTGCCTTTGCAACACACATTTAAACTTCTCTTAATTGGAACCCATTTTCAATTTTTTAATTGATACTTCCTTTTCTAACACAGTTATATTTGTGGATGTGGAAAGTCCGACAGAGGTTACACAAAATTCACAATAAGACTTTGGAAAATCAATTGGCCTGGGGGAGGAAGGTTCAGAAAATCTTGGTATGGGACTGATGAAAACTTCCATACCAGCCAAGGATATAGACAAAGCTCATGTGATCCGAGATGGCCCAAAAAACCAGACCAAACCGAAGCCAATCAAGAGGTGTTAGTTTTTGAGTTTCATTGAGCTAAAACTTGAGGAACAATGGAGGAGAGAAGAATGTAATCAAAAAGAGAGAAAAGAGAATAGGTGAAAATAGTATTTTTCTAATTAGTCCAAAATGTGTGAGATACATGTATTCTAAATAATACAAGACATCAGAATAATTCAAAAGAGGTTAGGAAGGGAGTGTATGGTAGCGAAGACCATAAACTAAATGGAGGTCTGACTTGTGCTGAAAGAGACATCACATGTTATAGGTATGTATTCCCCTTTGCTCATTTCACTTGTATCCAAGTGCATTCAAAAGCTCTTCCAATCTTCTTTCTTCAATATCTCTTTTTTATAACCATGACCTATACTTGAAGATACATCAGAAAAGTGACCCTAAAGTAAGACTTTTCACTATACATTACCTATGGAACAAACTGGTAATGCAGTTGGCCCAAAATTCATCATTCAGCTCCACTGAAATCTATCCTTGCGGGCCAAAGCCAAGGAACGTGAACCAGCTCATAACATTTTATATTCACTAACCAAGTGACCAAAATAATGAGATTTGTCAAGCCGAAACACTGTTGGAAGAGACCAAATCAAGAGACTGCCTCGATCCCTTTCATTTTCTAAACCACATGCTTTTTGTGACTTAGCTAGCCTGATTGATGCCCAATATAATGCGGATTAAAACAACCACCACCTAACCTCCAAAGATGGGTCTCTTAAGGCATGAAATAACCACGACTTGGACTTCAAAGTTAGACCTATAAAGGATCCAAGATACATCAAAACAGCTCCTAGACCAATTCAACTTGAAGCTCCACCTAAGTTTTGAAAATGGGTATATTTGATGTCATTTAAGAAAATTTGTACAAGCTATTATACATTTTGGAGACTCTCTAAACCTTGCAGAGACTCTAATAAATCCAAGAAAATGTCTCCATTCATCCAAAATTTCTAACATGAATACTTCTTGAAGATTTATGACTGATGGTTATATCACAAAGGTTTCACGATACAGACCACTCTAATCATTTTAATGGGTATTTTGCACTTATTTCAGTATCTTTTGTTTCTTCTTTTTCTTTTATGTTTTCAGCACTATATAAGATCATATCTATCTCAATACTTATTCAGCATTCCAATAAAGTATTATTTATTAGATATAAGTATGTATATATTATCTTCTCATGTATATAACGACTAGTATATATATTATGTAAATTTACAATGTTAATGATATGAGAAAATATATATTTAACATGATATTAGAACCAAGTCCTGAAACCTACAAATTTTTTCTCAGCCGCCTACTTTTTGCCTTCTTCTATCTTATGTTTTAGCTTCGTTTTCTGTTTTCATCTCTCTGTTTCTATTGTTTCTTCTCTCTCTCTCTTTCTTGTTTTTCTATTCACCATGGTTGAAATTCCTTCTATTGCTACATCCACCATAGTGTTCAATGCACAAAATCCACAGAGCACTATACTCTATCAATTTGTCTCACATCACAAAGCTTACGAACAAAATGTATTTAATGTGGGTTCGACAGGTTTATGCTTCTTTTGGGGGTCATGCACTTCATGTTTTCCTCGATTCAAATGCTTCAATTTCGTCTGCAACACTTATAGTTGGTGGTCAAGTTACAGAGAATCCCAGTTTTGTCGCTTGGCAGCGTCAAGACATGTTGCTTTATTCTGCTCTTATTAGGACTATAAGTGTTGTTGTTCAACCGGTAGTCTCGAGTGCGGTTACCTCTGCTGATGTCTGGAATCTATGTGTTGCTACGTTTGGAACTCCATCTTGTGGCAATATCAAACAATTACGGCATCATGTTCATACTTGTGACAAAGGTACCAAGACTATTGTTGAATACATGCGGGTTATTAAGAGCAAATATGATGAATTGGCTTTGCTAGGCATTTAATTAGATCAAGAAGAATTCAATCAACAAATTTATGGCTGGTCTTCCCGAAGATTATAAATCAGAGATTGACTCGATTAATGCGCGAGACAAGACAATTAGCTTTTTCGAATTACATGATAAACTTATCAACTGAGAAGGTATGATCTGTGTGCGATTCGGGCTCGATTGTAACTGGTCCTATAACGGTTAATGACACTGAAACAAGGTCATCAAGAGGCAATGGAAGGTCCAAAGGCCGAACCTAACATCAATATTTCAACAACTAACAGCATCATTCATCCTCTTCTCAACTTCAACAGCCTCATCGCTCTCCTCGGCCTTACTTGGGCTGTTGTCAAGCGTGTGGAATACATGTTCATGCGGCTAAGTATTTTCCAGACTTCAGGGTTGTCCAAGGATCCTCTTCCAATCAAACTTATTAGCCTCTCCAGTCACCTCAACCACCGATGTTCTGGCCGTCATCTCAACAGAATGCGTATTGGCCTCCGACTCAATCTCCGTGGCAGCTGAGAGCTAATTTAGAAGTTGCAAATGGTAACTCTTCCACATGGCTTCTCGACAGCGGTGCATCTCATCATACAACCTCAGACATCTCCAATATCTTACTTCATTCACCTTACAATGGTGGTGAAGAAATTCTTCTAGGCGATGGTTCCGGTTTTCAAATCACTCAAACTTGTTCTATGTCTTTACCCTTTTTTACCACTCCGTTTATTGTTAATGATATGTTGTATGTTCCGTCGTTAGATAAGAATTTAATCTCGGTTTTTCAATTATGCACAACTAACAATGTTTTGATTATGTTTTCTCCAACATATTTTTAGGTACACGATCCGACTGCGGGAAACTTCGTATTCAAGGAACACCCAATAAGGGTGTTCACGAATGGCCTAAGTCAAGATCTTGTGCACCACCTTCCTTAGCATATGCATCTGCAACTAAAACATCTCTTACGGATTGGCACTCTCGGCTTGGTAATCAGTCTTTTTTATTTAAAAAACTATGACTTCACAATTTAATTTACCTATGTCGTCTTCTGCATTGTTGAACTCTCCATGTTTTAATTGTTCTTAGAATAAAATGCATAAACTTCCTTTTTGTTGAATCCTCTATTTCCTCTACTTTACCGTTTGATGTTATTTTCTCTGTTGTTTGGACATTTTCCATAGTCTCTATTGATGGTTTCAAATATTATGTGATTTTTGTTGATCACTTTACTAGATATATTTGGTTCTATCCGTTAAAATAAAAATCTCAAATTCATGATGTTTTCGGAAATTTCACTCTTTAATTGAAAACCGATTTCAAACAAAAATCAAAACGTTTTACACTGATAATGGTGGTGAGTTCATCGCTCTTAAACTGTTTTCATCTCATCATGTTATCTCTCACATGACTACACCACAATATACACCTGAACACAATGGTATCGCAGAGCGTCGGCATAGACATATTGTTGAAACTGGACTTGCTTTACTATCTCATGCCTCTATACCAAAGTCTTTCTAGACTTATGCATTTGCTAAGATAGTGTATCTCATTAATAGAATTCCCACTCCTAATCTGTCGAAATTTTCACCTTTTCAAATTCTTTTTCAACAAACACCGAATTTTTCAAAATTACGGATTTTTCGTTGTCTTTGTTTCTCTTGGTTAAGATCATATGCATCTCATAAATTAGATATGCGTTAGTGTTTTCTTAGGTTATTCAACATCTCAAAGTGCATATTTTTGTTTAGATACAACTACAAGTCACATCAATACCTCTAGACATGTTATGTTTTATGAGTATGTTTTCCCTTTTACTAATTCTAACCCTTTACTCTCGAGAAGTGTAGACAACTCTTCTGCTACAGGTTCATCATCTAGCCCTCACATCACATCTCCAATTCTTCCACATTATCGAACACCATTAAATCAGGCTCCTTCAACACTCACTGCACATCCATGTGCACCACCTTATCCAGCATTACCAGGCTTATCAACGGCGCAATCCATCACCGCCTCCATCTCTTCAACACTCTTCCAACCAAGATCCTATTCCACATGATTCACCAGCCTCTTCTCACCCACATCAGAGTCTTACGCCTCAAGCAATCGCACGCAATCCTCCTGTCAACAAGCGTGTTTCTCAACGGATAAGAAAATTGGTTGATCATCACAATTAATGCCATGATCAATGACTCTCACAATTATGTCCCTACCACAGTCCAACAAGCTCTTAAAAACTCCCATTGGCGCAAATCTATGACCGAGGAAATTGATGCCCAACAAAAGAATCAAACATGGTTGTTAGTTTCTCCAACCGCGTCAATGAACATCGTTAAACGGAAAGCTAATGTGAGATTGACAGCTATACGGCTTGGTTGGTTGCCGAAGGGTTCACTCAACGCCCGGACATTGACTATCATGAGACCTTCAGTCCGGTTGTTAAACCAGCCACTATTAGCTTAGTCTTAAGCACTGCGGTATCTCTGAACTGGTATATTCGTAAATTAGATGTTAATCATGCTTTCTTGCAGGGAAAACTTCAAGATACGGTCTACATGATGCAACCTCTGGGTTTCATAGATCGTGATCACCCGCAAGATGTTTGCAAGTTACATAAAGCGGTGTATAGACTCAAAAAACTCCGCGAGCGTGGTACAATGAGCTCAAGAATTTTCTTCTTGCCTATGGTTTTATTAGCTCTTTAGCGAACTCCAGTCTCTTCATTTATAATGTTAATGGTTCTTTAATTTATATGTTGGTGTATGTTGATGACATTTTTCTCATAGGGAATAATCGAGATGTCTTCACTCACTTTATCACATCACTAAAGACTCGGTTCTCTATCAAAGACTTAGGATCTTTATCATATTTCTTAGGTATTGAGGCTTCTTATTATTCAACAGGTTTATTATTAACGCAATAGCGGTATACTGCAGATCTTTTGGCATGTTTCAACATGACATAATGCAAACCCGTTTCTACGCCTATAGATCCTAGTCAAAGTCTCTCTCTCCATTCGGTTGATGTGCTAAAAGATCCGACACTATTCCATAATCTAGTTGGGAGTCTCCAATATCTCTCACTCACTCGTCCGGGTATCTCCTTTGCGGTTAACAAACAATCATAATTTATGCATACTCCAACTGAAGAGCATTGGATTGATGTAAAATGAGTGATGCGTTGTTTGTCAGGTACGCAACATCATGGCATATTATTTCGGAAAACTAATACTTCTTCTTTACATGCTTTCATAGATGTTGATTGGGCGGGAAACAAAGACGACTACACTTCCACCGGCGCTTATATAGTCTACTATGGTTCTCATCCTATTGCATGGTCTTCGAAGAAACAATCAGGTATTGCTCGCTCATCCATGGAAGCTGAATACATGGCCATTGCTGATACTGCTGTAGAGGTTCGTTGGCTCATAAACCTTATGAACGAATTGAGGATCAAGTCAGGCACTACACCAACTATATATTGTGTCAACATAGGAGCCACTTATCTTGATTCGGACCTGGTGTTTCATTCCCTCATGAAACACCTTGCTTTTGGATTATCATTTTGTCTGCAATCACCTACAAAGTGGTCACATGTGTGTTTCACATATCACCTCGGCGGATCAACTTGCGGATGCACTTACAAAACTTTTACCTCGGGCTAAACACAAATCTATATGTGTCAAGATATGAATCACTGAAGGATGTCATCTTGATGGGGCGTATTAAATATAATTATGTATATATATATAGTTATCTTTTCATGTATATAACGGCTATATCCATATTTTCTTTCTATGTTTGTATATATATATTGTACATTCACAATGTAAATGATATGGGAAATTACATAATTAACATTATTCAGTTCAAAAGTCAAGCTTTTTTCTTTGTTCAATCGAGTCATTTGGTGGATTCTTTGTCTCTTTTGCTCGTTTTACGAGTTATCGTAGTTTGTATATTCAAGATATTTTGATTTTGTGTGAGTCATAGGTTCTTGTGTGGAAATAATCTTTAGATCTTAGTTTCATACCATTGATTAATTTGATATCTCCTACAGCTCTTGTGAGTCTCCATCTTTACCATCTTCCGTTAAACCATCAAAATTATAGGCCTTGACATCTTTGTGATCAAAGCATTAGTCGATTTCGTCATTACATCACAGACCTGTTTCATCAGGATTGAATAGTTAAGGGAACTTCTCTATTGAAAAGCCAAGTTAATGGCTCGTGAATGCGATGGATATCTCTATACGCTTGGGATGGATTTCTCAAAATAGAAAATGTAAAACTTTGCTCCTTGAGGCGAAATTTCTAAGACATAATGATAGGCTCAGGATTTAATTCCTAAAACTACATTGTATAGAACATAATAGTATAGATGGGATCGAATTCTACAGAGACCAGAAAGCACACTTTCAGTTTTAATTCGAATTAAGCTAAGATAGATTAAATGGTTGGTTGTAACTGAGTTTAAGAAATAACGGTAAATACACGAAAATAAATCAATAAATAAAAGCGTCGAGAAATAGAGAAATCCACAGGTTGTGAGGTTTAAAAGCTCATGTCAACATGCATGATTTTAATTTTAAAATAGTTCTCAACATGAAAGACAACAGTCGAATAATCTCCTCTCAAAATATTAAACCCTATGTTCAAATTACTAAAGACTAACTCTCGCGTATTTAGATAATTCAATCAAGCATTAAGTTCATATTCAATAAATTCATAAGCATTAAGGACAATACTCTCGCAAGCAAGAACACCTATTCATCTAGACTATATCAGACCTCTAAACCAAATCTCTTTGCGTTTATCAACCTAATATCAATGAACTAGGTGGCCAATCTAATTCAAGTATTAAGAAACAGTCTAGATTAAGAATCTAACAAATTCAATCATATATGTTAAACCCTGAAATTCTAACATGTTTTCCCTAAGAAATCTTAAAACCTAACTATGGAAGTACTCAGACATAGCAAACCAAACACAAAGCAATATTAAAGAAGAGCATATAATCAAAAGCATAAAATAACTAAATATATTAACATATAACGAGGATTCAGAAAACTTCTCCACAAAGGGTTCTGTAATGCGTCTTCTGTAGAACTCAAAGTTATAAAAGCGTAGAATAAAATAAAACCTAGCCAAAAGATTTTTATAGTTCTAAAAGAAAATTAATAAAAATTTAAAAACTGGATAAGCTTGCGGACACTTTTTGATATATTGTGTTTTTAATAGATTTAGACTCTTTTTTGTTTTTATTTTAGGTAGATTCACTTGCATTTAGGTCTAGCTAAGTTGCATTTTGCATGTTATTTCCTTTTTTACGGGCCCTAAGGAGTGCGGAGCTGATTTGAGGACGAAACCGATGAGAAAGAAGTCAAAAAGGAGTTTTAGGAGATGTATCGACCACTTGTATCAGTTTATTCGGCCGATACATTCTACTAAGCCTAGATGGCCAGGATGTATCAGCTGGACTGGCCGGTACAAGCCGTGAAGAAGTTGTCCCGAAGATGCCAACCGATACAGTTGAGCCGATATACTGGTATCGGCAAACATGTATCAGTCCAAAGTGACCGATATGAAACGTGCAGGAAGAATATCGACCAGAGGAGACCGGTACACATGGCCCGATACACACCTATCGCTCAATGTGTACCGGCTAAATGTGACCGGAATCAAATGTGAATAAGTTGTATCGAGCAATCAGTGTCGGCCATTTTGGCCGATATCGAGTCCAAAAAGTCAAAAATAAAAAGTTCACCAAGACTTTTACCCAATTGATTAGTGGGTTAACCCAAGACTTTTAGGAAATACTATTTAAGGTTGAAAAACCTAATTTTATTTCTTAAGCTTTAATTTTTCTAAGAACACTTTGTAATCTTTTGATTCTAATGCTATTTTGAGTTTGATTTCTTGCTTTGATTTCTTCTATCTTATCAAATCTTCTTCTAATCATTATTAACCACATATCTATCATAAGATTTTATGATTTCTCAATGATTAGTGAGTAGTTCCCTTTTAAGAATATGGTTAGGTAGATTAGGGTGATTAGGAGATGGATTGTGGTGTTTAGGATTTGGAACTCTTAAATCTTCATGTAGTAGATTTTCTTAACGCTAGGATTGAATTGATCACTCAAATCTAGACCTTAGGAAAATTGTGCCCAAAAGGTGTTAGATGAAATTCTTGAACCAATCGTTGCATGCTAAATGAGTCCTAACCAAGAGATTTGTGTTAGTTAGTTTAGTGATTTAGCATATATTAGACCTAAATGTTTCGTAATTGTGCGATTATCCAAGATATTATCTTAATTGCATGATTAGAGAAATGATTAGTGCCACGAAAGTGGATTAGTCTACATTTGTGAATCTTAGACCAAAGATTAGCTTAATTAGTTAGTATTGTACATCACAAGATATCATTTGATCACCATGATCAATAACCTAAACCATTTGCTTAGCCATTTTACCTTTGAATTCTAGTTTAATTTTCTGTTGACTTTTGCAAATTATTGTTGATTTTTTATTGACTTTTTAATTTGTGCATGTTTCAATGTTTAAAACCAACAAATCTTAATAGCCTAAACTAGACATGATTCTAATAGGATCAGTGTGTTAAACATTACCTGAACTGGATTGAATTTTATGTTACATCAACATAAGTAGACTTAAGTATTTCCTTAGATAAGAATTAGCAAATTTTTGTTTATCAAATTGGCGTTGTTACCATTTCAGGATTGATTTTAACCATTAGTACTTTGAATTTGTTTGGGACTAAGCCCAATTTCCCTCATTTTGCTAATGTTTTTTTACTTTCTTTTGTTTGTGTACCTCAGGTGTATGAACTTGCGAAGCAGAGGTCCTTCAGATTTGATTCCATTTGTTGAAGATATTCGTGCTCTTGAAAGCCATAATACAAGGATAAGACGCGAAAAAGAACGCTCAAGTCATATTCACCACTTGGATTTGGAAATGGGTAACCAAAAAACCAACAATATTGGAAACCATAACAATGTTGGACGCACAATTGGAGCTCATGATGTCCCAAATGATCATGCTCAGCGTACATGCATTCGTCCACCACCAGTTGCCAACAACAATTTTGAGATTAAGTCCAGTCTCATCAATATGGTTCAATCCAATAGGTTCCATGGCTTGCCAATGGAGGGTATTTTAGACCATTTGGACAATTTTGATATGTTTTGCAGCACTGTCAAGATTAATGGTGTGACTGAAGATGCCTTTAAGATTCGATTGTTTCCCTTTTCTTTGGGTGACAAAGCACATTCATGGGAGAAGAATGTTCCCAATGATTCGGTTGATACTTGGTGCGCTTGTAAGAAGTCATTTCTCACCAAGTTCTTCTCAACATCAAGAACTACAAGACTTAGAAATGGTATTTCAGGATTGTGCGGAAAGGGAATGAGTCTTTTGGGGAAGCATGGGAACGTTTGAAGGGCTACACACTCCAATGCCCACATTGTGGATTCTTAGGAGAGAGTCTCCTAAATACTTTTTATAGAGGACTTGCTCCTAAGTATAGGTTGATGCTTGACACTGCTAGTCAAGAGAATTTCCTTAACCATACTGAAACTGATGGTTTATTACTAGTTGAGAATCTATATCAGAGTAATGGTAACTACGGGGAAGACTATGATCGTTCTGACAGAAGTGTTGGAGGAGATATCGGTTATAAGAAAGATTTGAAATCCTTAGAGGATAAGCTTGACAAGTTTATCATTTCTCAACAAAGAGCTGTCAACTTCGTCGGTGATATCCAAGAGGATTACCAACCTCAACAGGATGCTATTCAAGAGGAATTAGCTTATGTTGGTAACCAAGGCTACAATCAAGATTATAACAACTATCAACCGAATACGAATCTCTCCTACCGTAACACCAATGTCGCTAATTCTCCAGATCAAGTATATCCTCCAAAGCAACAACATCAAGGTGGTTTTAAACCCAAGCCTCAATTCAACAATCAATGAAGTTTTCAACCTAAACCGCAATAATTCTCCAAGCCAGTGGGTTTCTTTAACCCGTAAGCTCCTCAACAACAGTCTCAAGGAAGCTCATCTTCCAATGCTCAGGATCAAACAAACCAACTATTGAGACAATTGCTGGAAGGGAAAGGAAATAATACCATTGAGTTTGGCGTTTTCAAGTGAGACATCAATGCAAAGACTGATGATCTTCATGCTAAGATAGAGAGTATGGCTTCTCACTTAAAGGCTTTGGACAATCAAGAAGCTCAAATCACTTCAAGCTCCAAACGACCAATGGGTCAACTTCTTGGAAAATCTGAGACTAACCTAAAGGAGTATGTCAACGCCATCACACTTAGAAGTGGTAAAGAGCTACCTCTTAGAGTTCTCGCTGAGGACAATAAGAAGCAAGTTGGGGGGAATACCATTTCGACTGAAGATGATGAAGATATTTGTGAAGAGATTGTGGTTGAGAAGCCAACACAAGAAAAAGTGGTTGATTTAAGGGAAAAGGAAAATAGACTAATGACGATTCTCCACCAAAGGCACCAGTTTTTGAGCCACCTTCTTATGAACCAAAACTTCCATTTCCAGGGCGATTCAAGAAGAAACTAATGGAGAAATATAGAGCTCAATTTGAAGAGCAAATGAAAGAAGTGTAAATCGCCATGCCTATCATTGATGCTTTCATGCTTGTTCCCCACTATAGCAAGTTTCTTAAAGATGCAATCAAGAAGAATCTTAAGACTTTGAAAGAAATGGTCATACTCTCAAAAGAGTGTAGTATAATTATCAAAAGGGAACACTCTCCACATAAACTTAAAGACCCATCGAGTTTTACTCCCCCATGTGATTTAGGCCCTTTTAATTATGAAAGATGCTTATGTGATCTTGGTGCATTTTGGAGTCTAATGACATATTTTATTGCTAAGAAACTTGGCTTATTTTCTTTTAAACCTCGCAAAATATTTCTGGTGATGGCCGAAAAATCTGTAAGAGTCCCGATTGGAATGTTAAAGGACCTTCCAGTGATAAGGAAACACAGAAGTCCCAACCGATTTTGTAGTTTTGGAGATAGAGGAGGAACCACAAGATCCACTCATGGTTCATCATTGATGTTAGGAATGGAAAGATTGACTTGCATTTGGGAAAAGATCATGTGCAACAATACTTCAAAGAATTAGCTACAGAAGATATTTTGCAGTTGGCTTTGACGATTAAGCCCAATGAACAAAGAGTTCTCAATGCTGAGGTTGAAGAGATATGAGAAAGACTCGATTCTCATGAGACCATAAAGGAAGAGGTTGAAGAATAACCAACACTTGGAACAACTTTGCATCAACTCTCTAAAATCTGAAGGAGGAGCTAGCACTGGTAAGTCTAACTCTGATGAGGATTAGAGTGAGCTAAAGGCTCACAAGGTAGAACTCAAACCCTTACCTAAATGTATCAGGTATGTCTTTCTAGGCTCTAACTCTACTTACCCGGTAATTGTCAATGGTGATTCGAATGTTGATGAGATTGATGCTTTAGTTTGTGAATTGAAAAAGTTTAGGACAACTATAGGTTATTCTCTATATGACATTAAGGGAATCTATCCGACTTTGTGCATGCATAGAGTTAATTTAGAGAATGAAATTATGTCTTCTATTGAAAATCAAAGTAGGTTGAACCCAAACTTGAAAGAAGTGGATATAAAAGAGATTTTAAAACTCTTAGATGCCGGTATTATATACCCAATTTTGGACAGCAATTGGATCTTTCCGGTCCATGTAGTTCCCAAAAAGGGCGGTATAAACGTAGTGAAAATGACAAAGATGAATTAATCCCCATCAGAACCATAACCGGACATAGAATGTGTATAGATTATCGAAAGCTTAATACCACAACCAGAAAATATCATTTCCCCCTTCCCTTCATCGATCAAATGCTTGAACGTTTAGCCAATCACCCATGTTATTGCTTTTTTAGATGGGCATTCTGGATTCTTCCAAATACCCATTCATCCCTAAGATCAAGATAAAACCACCTTCACATGCCCCTATGGTACCTTTGCTTATAGAAGGATGCCATTTGGTCTATGTAATGCCCTTGCAACTTTCCAACGTTGTATGATGTCAATCTTTTCTGATTTGATTGAACATGTGGTGGAAGTTTTCATGGATGATTTCTCTGTGTATGGCTCTTCGTTTTTTGTGTGTTTGTCCAATCTATATAGGATTCTGAAAAAGATGTGAAGAAACTCATCTAGTACACAATTGGGAGAAATTCCATTTTATGGTTAGAGATGGAATAGTTATTGGGCTTCGGATTTCAGAAAATGGGATTGAAGTTGACAGGACAAAGATTGATGTAATGACTAGTCTTACAGCGCCAAGTTCTATTAAAGGGATTATAAGCTTTTTGGGACATGCTGGGTTTTATAGAAGATTTGTCAAAGATTTCTCAAAAGTGGCTAGACCATTGACAAGAATTTTGTGCAAAGACGTCGATTTCCATTTTGATGAAGAATGTCTTGAATCATTCAAGAAGATTAAACATGATTTGATAAGTGTTCCCATTGTCCAACCGCCGGATTGGGATTTTCCCTTTGAAATAATGTGTGATGCGAGTGATTATGTTGTTGGAGCAGTTTTGGGTCAAAGGAAAGAAAATAAGCTCTGTGTAATCTACTATGAAAACGAGACATTGTATGATACCCAAATTAAGTATGCCACAACCGAGAAGGAATTTCTAGCACTATTGTGTTTGCATTTGAGAAGTTTAGGTCTTATTTGGTTGGCTCCAAGGTCATTGTCTACACCGACCATGCGGCTTTGAGACACCTACTAGCCAAGAAAGACGCTAAACTAAGACTTCTGAGATGGATATTATTGCTCTAGGAGTTTGATCTTGAGATCAAAGACAAGAAGGGCATTGAGAATGGAGTGGCTAGCCATTTTTTTAGGTTGAGGATTGAAGACAAGATTCCTATTGATGATTAATTACTTGAGGAGCAATTGATGTCTATATCTTCAGAGATCAAGAAGCTGAAAAAAGTTGTAGATTCAGGTTATACTCTCGGGGAAGTTTCCGTTGCCAATCGGAATGAGCCATGGTATGCTGATGTTGTCAGTTATATAGTATGTGAGCAAGAACCGCCAGGTTTAGAAGGATATCAGAAGAAGAAGTTCCTGAAGGAAGTCACAAGTTTTTTCTAGGATGAGCCATACCTTTATACTCTGAACAAGGATGGGCTTTACAGAAGGTATATTGCTGAGGAAGAAGTTGAAAGAATCCTTCTACATTGTCATGGATCTTCATATGGAGGAAATTTTGCCACTTTCAAGACCGTGTCCAAGGTTCTACAAGCAGAATTTTGGTGGCCAACTATGTTCAAGGATGCTCACAATTTTTATCTTGAAATGTGACTCATGTCAAAGAACGGGCAACATTGGAAAAAGGAATGAAATGCCACAAAATCCAATCATGGAAGTGGAGATCTTTGATGTATGAGTCATAGACTTCATAGGACCCTTTCCTTCTTCTTATGGGAATAGCTACATCTTGGTAGCGGTTGACTATGTGTCAAAGTGGGTGGAAGTGATAACAAGCTTTTTACGTGTGTCAATTTCTATCACACTATCATGTCACTGTAGTATGAATAGGTGTCAATCCAAATGGGTGTGTTATTAACCACTATAGATGAAATTGGATCTACTAATTCAAGTCAAATAAGAAAGGGGGTTTGCTACCAATCCTAAACAAGAAAACATGCAGAAAATAAACAAGATATGAAAGTAACATCCAGAAACAAAAACTAAGGGCAAACAGCAAGTGAAGTAAAAGCAGGGAAGAAAATGGGGGTAAAATGCAATCAAAGAAGACAGTTTCTAAGGATGGGGGTAATTGACCAGTGATCCTCCATGAATTGCCTAGACACCTAACATACCTCAAACAATGAGCTAATCCCTAGACAACGGATTCATAAACAACCAAGTCCAATCTCTTGATAAATGATTTTAACCTAAGTAATAACCAGACCTAACTCTCGTTAACGGTACACTACCTACCAGGCATGAAGAACCAATCTCCTAAAGCCAATAAATACCCTAAACATCTAATCTCTTAGGCTAGGTATGCAAATCTCTGAAATCACTTGTTCATACATTTCACTGAATACCTTTTGGGTGCGGAAATGTCTAATATCAGATTTCAATTGATCAGAAAGAAATAAGCATAAAGGACAGTGAAACATAAGGGATCTAAAAGACAATCAACTTAGGCATCTAGGAAAAACAAGGATTCAACACCAGTCTACCTCATCCTCATGGAACCTAGGTAACTAGTCACTACACATGGTGGGTATGAAATCAGGAAAACCAGAAAAAAAAAACTTCAAAACAAAACATCATGATCAAAAGTCAACATATGAAGAACAGTAAGAACATAATATCTTAAACCCAGAAACTAATGATCAAGATGAAAAAATCAGAGATGCAGAAGACGATGATCAAGAACAGCTAGAACACCAACCCAGAAAAACAACGAACAGATGAAACAGTAACAAAACCCAGAAATAATGATCATGGCAAAAACGAGATCATAAGTGTAAAACAGTAGATCAATATGCACCAGATAGTTGACAATCTTAAACTAAACATGAAAATGAAGAAATCAGAAACAAAACATGCATTCCATAAGAAATCTGGGTTTGATCAACTAAGAACATCAAAGGAAAAACAGAGAGAAAAGTAACATAAGACAAAAACCCAAAATGGCATAAAATAAAGCTTAGTCCAAAATAGGCGTTTTTAGGGCTTATATAGTAGTTCCGAAAATACCTAAAAATGCTAAAAGACAAAGCATAATGATTGATCTTGATCTTTAAATCTGGTTCATTCTGAAACTAGCATTTGGTCGAGTCGTAGCTCGTGTTGTCATCGATCCAGAAGGTCGAGGCAGCTCGATGTGTCATTAAGCCAGAAGATGCGGGGTGACCGAGCATGAGGGACTTGGCCCGGTTTTGATTGAGGGGATGAGATTTTCCCAAAGCGCAAATGATCAAGGCGTCTTGGTCGAGGGAGATTTGGGTGATCGAGTGAGCAAGGTCAGGTGTTGGACTTGGCCGAGCGAGCTTTGGACTTGGCCGTGATCGAGGTGAAGTTTGGGCTTGGTCGAGGCAGCTTTTACATTGAGCCGAGAGATGGTAGAGGTGAAGGCTCGTGGTCGAGGCGACTTGGCTTGTTGATCAAGCCAAGTTTCAGGCGTGATCAAGCCGAGTTTGGCCCAAGGTCGAGGTGATCGAGCCACAGTTGATTGAGCTGAAATCTCCTTTTGCTCGACGAAGATGTTGGCCCGGTTTTGATTGAGTTGGTTCCATCCAGTGTATTTCTCTTTCCTTCTCCAAATTTTCAATAATGTTCTGAAAACTCCCGAAGGTCCTGAAAAATCTCCAAAATCCACATGTGTGCGAATGTTAATGCGAAACTCTCTAAAGATGCAAATTTACTAAGAAAATCCTAAGAATGCAACATGATGACATCAAAATGACCCTAAAATGATGGTAAATGACTTCTCGTAAACACTAAAATGCAGAGAAATTAACTCCCTCAAACTAAATCATTGCTTGCCCTCAAGCAAGTAATTGAAAAGCCTAGAAGAGAAGTTTGAAAATGGGAACATAGAACCAAACATGCTGATAAAATAGGGAATATCAATGTCCAGGTTTCTAGTTCTAGAATGCAATCATAATCTCATTCTACTTAAAAACTTTAGTCATACTCATCAAAGTTTGTTCCATATCAGTCCCAACTTCCACAATGCATTCAAATCCATTTACCTCTTTAACATTCATTGAACATAAAGTGTGGATCAAGTCATGCACATTCATTGAACTCATTTGGCTAAGGGACTGGTTAAGGGATAAAAATGACCTCTTTATGCACTGGCTAACATTTCAGAACAGGGTTCTCTCAAAAAGAGAATGAGCTGTAGCAGAATACTAAATGTAAGAACACTTAGATGCATGTAAGAACAAAATCTCATCTACCCAATATCAATGAAACTAAAATTTCCCTAATTCTATCCCGGTGGGAGACCCTAATTCTACCCTTTTAAGTTTCTAAGTGATCTTAGTCGTTTACATTTTTCCCTTTTTCATCTTTTCCTTAACTGTTCTTAGGAGAGGGTTCTTTCTTATTTGATTTCTAGCGGATTTGGGGACTTCATGATTTTAGTGCCTATGGTTTCTGACCTTTTTTATTTTTCACTAACTTCTTGGGTTTCTACCTTTTTCTTTCCTTGTCATTTCTTTTTCTGTTTCTGCACTAACCATACTTATCATATCTTTTTTCCCCAAACCCTTTACTAGACATTTCTGTGTTCTTTTCCTTTCCTTTCCTCTCCTAAAGTTCATAACCATCCCCTTTCTTTTACCAGATTCCCACAAGTTTTCTCCCTTTTTCAAACCAACCCCAATACCCATAATCAAACCCCACCTAGTCCTATCTAGTCCAAAAAGCATGGACTATAACTACATGAGATTTCATTCCTGTCAGTTCGAACCTAACACTTTTTACCAAGCTCATTCCATAAAAGACCTGACACTCAGTAATAAATTCATGGTTTGAAAGAAGGCAAGGTTCAAGGGTGAGGAATCTACTTGGATTAACAAGAGAGGTGAAATGGTAGAAGATAATCCAAATATGTATATGTTATCCATGAGTTCAAATCCAGCACACAAACATGATAATTAAATGTCAATGTTAAGTTCTAATAAACAGAGGTAGACTTCATATCACAACATGGTTAAGAAAAAAAGGATCATGGAATTTCACATTCTAAGTATGGTGCAGTCTTACGTCAGTTTTAATCAGGATGCATTAGAAAACTAATAACCAGGGCATTTTACTACCTAAGAAAACAGCATACTTACAATGTTACTATCATCGTAGTTCCATATGCAGATGCAGATGACAAACTTATAATCCTAACAACCTAAATGCAATTACATGAACACTCTGTTTTTGAAAACGATTTTTAAAAAAAAATCAATTTTTTTTTTGTTTTTGTATGCCTTAGATGCAAAATTGAAATAAGAAAACAAGTAAACATGATCAGTACCTCATAACTTCTCCCCCGAACTTAAATTACACAGTCCCTTGTGTAATAAAAATTCGAAGGAGAAGTTAGGACCAAAACGCAACAACAAATGGAAAATATGGTATGGTATATACAGTTAAAAAGGTTGGAGTTGTACTGTATTTAGGTTGAGTGGGAGAGAGTGGCTAAATTTTAGATCGAGGTGATGTGTCCGGCTTGATTAAAACGTCTGTGGTGGCTCGATCACATTTTGTTTCGTGTTGCTTGATCAAACCTTCGGTGGCTCGATCAAGCTTTCGGCGTGGCTCAATCAAAACGTGTCTCGGCTCGAACAAAGTTATGTTTGTGGCTCGATCATGCTTGTGGACGGCTCAATCAACTGTTTGGCATGGCTAGATCAAAACGTCAAAATTCCAACTCGGACATTTCTCTTTGCCAATTGTCCAAGACATGACCCCAAGGTACCTAAGACACCAAAACCAGATAAAAGCTGAAATGCATTAAACGAAAAGCTAAACATAAAAAGAAAATTTTATATATACAAGGATAAACATGGGACTTCCTCCCAAGTGAGCTTGTTTATAGTCACTAAGCTTGACTTCCTGTTTAAGCTCTAGTGACCTTGAGACAGTCCTCCAAGGAGAATTGAGGTCCTTTTACCAGGTTTTCTTCCTGAACTTATCTAACTGTCATTGTTCTCGTCGAATTGGTGGTCCACTTTTGACCCCTTATCAGGTTCCTCGGCAAGTATGATTGCTCCATCAGACAGAATCTCCTTGATAATGAAGTTCCTGAGGCATTTTGGGTTAACATCCCTCAGATAGTGTTCGAGCATTGGGTTGAGCAGAAACACTGGATCACCCCTCGTGAGGTGTGTTGTTGGGGTTTGAAGATCAAAACTGTTTTCAGAAGAGGTTATGCCTGAAATTGGCTTCTGAGGTGAGATGTGCTCAAGCTGGTGCTCGAGCTCAGATTCTCCTTCTTCTGAAATGGGCAGTTTTCTCTTATTAGTTGTTATCCCCAGTGTTCTGGTGTCTTCTAACTCTGCAGAAACTCTTGCGCATGGTTCTTTGACAACCCCAAGTTCTTCTGTATGCTATGAATTCTTGTTTGGGTCCTTTATCAAATCATTCTCCAATGAGTCACTGCTTGAGTACCCATCTTCATGATTGTCCTCATCCACCTCATTGATAGAGAATGGCTGACCTTGGATTGTAGGCTTCTTCGTTTTGTCGTTGATTTTGAAATCATTTTTGGACTATTCCCCCCCCATGTTCATCATGATGTTGCCCTTCTTGACATTGATCATAGCTCCAACCGTAACAAGGAATGACCTTCCCAAAATCGGTGGATCTTTTGGTTCCTTTTCCATATCCAACACCACAAAGTTTTTGGGTATCTCTACACTCCTAATCTTGATGGGTAAGTTCTCCAGAAGTCCATGAGGGTTCCTGATGGATCTGTCAGCCAAAACCAGAGATATGTTGGAGGCTTTATACTCATTAAACCCCATCTTCTTGGCAACAGAGAGAGGCATCAAGTTGATGGAATCTCCTAAATCGCATAAGCATTTGTTGGAAGTAAATGCTCCTAGTGAACATGGTAGAGTGAATGATCATGGATCTTATTTCTTCTTCGCTATTAAGGCGTTGCATTCTTCATTTGGTACCAACACTCCTTGAGCAACCTCTTCCCTCATGGATTTCTCAAAGATTTATGGATATTTCGCCATTGTCTCTTTCTTGAACCGTGATGGGAATGGTAACTTTGGAACATAAGGTGATGGAACAAAAGGTGTTTCATTCTCCTTTGAAACAGATAGTGATACACTCAGGTTTTAACCCAAATATATTCATTGCAAGCGCACAGCAAACGCAGTAGTATACTAGGGATCAAATCCACAGAGACCAAGAATGTACGACTCTCATTTTTAATTTGAATCAAGCTAGGAACAAATTTAAAATATGGTGTTGATTAGAACGTAGAAATAACGATAACGTAAAACCAGTTGTAAAGAAAATAACGAAAACGCTAGGCAATAGGGAATTCCACAGGTATTCAGGTTAAAGGTCAAGGTTAACATGCAGGATTTTCTTTTAAAAATAGTTCCCAACTCAAAAGAAAAAATCTAGACTAATCTCCTCCCGAAGTATTAGATCCCTATGTTTGAATTACTAAAGACAAACTCCCGCCGTACTTAGATAATTTAACATGCATTACTATTCATATTCGATATATTCATAAGCCCCTAAGACAACGCTCCCGCAAGCAAAGGCACTTACTCATCTAAATTAGGTCAGATCTCTAAACCAAATCCCTTTGTGTTTATAAATCTTAAATCAATAAACTAGGTGGCCAATTTAATTCATGCATTAGTCACAAATCTAGACTGAGAACCTAACAATTTCAATCCAATCTATCAAACCCTAACAATTAACCTGGTTTCCTTGGAAAACCCTACAACCTAACAAGCGAACTACTCAGACATAGCTAAGTTAACACAAAGCATAATCAAAGAAGAACACATATTCAAAAACCAATTGTATAAAAATAAAAGACAGAGTTTTGAACACAAGGATGAGATTCTTCTCTCTGTAAAAGCTCTAAGAAAATAAAATAAGCGATAGATGAAAATAACATCAAGCCTAGGGCTTTTATAGTTCTAAAATAATGAAAAATAAACTAAAACCAATAACGAAAATTCTTGATGAGTCTTGAGGGTAAAATTTTAATATTGGATAATTCTTGATGAGTCTTGATGAGTCTTGAGGGTAAAATTTTAAAATTTTAATATTGGAAAAATAAACTAAAACCAATAACGTAAGTTTCCGCACATGCTTCTTCTGCGAGACAACTTGACCAGTCTTTGGTAAAACCGCCATAACTTTTGATTGCTCCATTGGATTGACCTAAAGCACTTCCATATGAAAGCTAACTCACGTGGCTATCTTGTGTCGAAATTTCTGCTCAATCCATCAATGAGAATATCTTCAAGAATGGGTAAACTTTTGAACTTTCTGTCGGATGCAGCATCTACATATGTCAATTTGCATCCATTTTGTGCGCTAATCCATCTTTTTGCTCCATAACGTCCCAAACACCTAGAAACCTGAAAATATGCTAAAACTACATGGAAAACACTCGGATAATGTCAAATAGCAAGTATAAATACCCAATATAAGCACCAAAATCAAGTGATATCAACTCCCCCAGACTTAGATCTTTTCTTGTCAAGAATTAAAGCAAAAACCAAATCCAGAAAAGTGGTTTGAAAAGGACCACACAGGAACTCTCACAATCTCAGCAACCTTAAGTTCAAAAATCAAAAACTAAAAGACACTAATCCTAGACAACCACTGCAAATAGACCGTTTACCACCACCTAACTAACAACATACTTCATTTCAACCAGCTCTCTAAATTTAATTAAGTACAAATAGTGCATTCTTGCCTATGGGGTATTGATCAATGTTGCTTAGATACTTTTTCTATCAAAGCGTCCATACCAAACAGAGCATCAATCGACTTATGGTCCTGACCCTTTTTCCCCCTTTCTCACTTCTCTTTTTTCTTTTCTTTTCTTTTTTTTTCTTTCTGCTCTTTTTCTTCGCATTCACACACTTTTTATGTTCATTTTTTTTAGCAGACGATTTTTCTGGGACTGACTACGGATTTCTAGATCACGCTTTCAATCCTTTTTCTTTTACCATTTTTTTCTTTTCTGAAGGGAGGGAGAGAAAGGATCCGGATCAAACTGAAAGAACTTGTCGGTTTTACAGAGAAATGAAGAGCAAAGTAACTACCAACACCATAAGCAAGAGAAATTAAGATCAATGTTAAATCATATCCAATTAGAGCTAGCATCAAATCATCAACAATTCAAAAGACCAGAACTTTCAAAAGCATAAAAATTAGTCAGTGGGGTTCTAAACCTAAACGAAACAGTTAATCTAAGTCAGTAATCAAATAGAAATCAATTCTAAACTCACACTAGGATAATAATCATCACAGATTCTGGTCATTGTTCCTTCCACTCGACTAGACTCGACTAAATCAAAAACAGAAAATTTAGAAAATTTTCACCAAAATGATAAAACATCCAAAAAGACACAAAACACGGTTAGTAGCTATAAACCCTCCCCAGACTTACTTCACACCGTCCCGGTCTGAAAATTAATCCAAGAGAAGGAATAAGACCAGACTAAAACATAAATGACAAAAACCATGAGTTCAAAGAGAGTTTTGGTACTTACCTGAGAAGGAGATCGACTAGCTTCTAAATAAACAACGGATCGATCGATCTGATTCTCTGCAGTTCTGAAAATCGATGGATCGATCGATCCATAGACGGATCGATCGATCTCTACATCCAACTTCTTTTTTTCTTCATTCGAAACTCACCTGAAACACTTTGAACTCACAACTAAAGATCAGCAAATTAGTAATCTAAGACCTAGACTGACCCAAAGACAAAAACAGCTAAGCTAAAACACAAAAACAATGAGTTGTCTCCCACTCCGCGCTTGTTTAACGTCAATAGCTTGACGAACTTACCTCCTAAGTCGGAGCTAGATCAGCATCAAGAGATGACCTACAACAACCACCATAATCTGAAATCATCAGCTTCAGAACTTTACTCATCACATCCTTCGCCACATCAATTCTCTTGTCTTTAAGCTCTAAGGTAAAGAAGGCTTTAACCTTTGAGAATGGCTTTGAAGTACCTTTTCCCTTCACCTTATACTCAATTGAATCTCCAACCACTGCCTGAGGAAACAAAGTAACTTGAGAATCCCTCTTGATCTTCTTTGGTTTCACCTTTGCATCTATGTTTTCCTTTAGAATTGTGTTCTTTGTTGGAACATGAGAATCTCCAACTATGACTTCACTAGCAACTCTCTTAGAACCAGATTCTATATGAGATTCATGCTTCATCTTGACCTCCTTAACCATTGTGTATCAAGACGGTCCTTCAAGAGGGACTGCTGGGTAGAAATACCTCTTCTTGACTTTGGTAAGGGAGATACACTGATTAGGCATATCAACTACAACTCCTACATATGCTAATAAAGGTCTACCTAGAACCAGTGGCATATCTGAGTCCTCGTTCATCTCCAAGATATGGAAATCAACAGGAACTAGACATCCTCCAACTTGTACTAGTATATCATATATGATTCCAGTAGAAGTTATAGTGGAATCATCAGCAAGCTGGAAAGATGGTTTAATACCTGAGATTCCCAATTTCTCTGCGACTGCCTTTTACATGACACTCACATTAGCACCTGTATTTCAGAGTGAGTCCTTGAATTCCACGTCATTGATTAAACAAGGAACTAAAAATTCCCCAGGATCTTACATCTTTTGAAGTCTTATTGGTGGATTTGGTGGCTTACCTATCATCTCATTATCCTCAAGGTCAGTTCTGGAATTTTTGGGCTCAATCGGGTAAGGAATCTTCGGTTTATAATCTCGCTTTGAAATTGCTGTAGTCTGGGAGGAGGGATCGATCAATCTTATCCGATCGATCTCATCTTTTTCAAGTTTCGGAACGATGGATGGATCGATCTCTTTCTTCACATGCTCCTGTTTTGCCTGGATCGATCTATCCAAAATAAAGGATCGATCGATATGAAGTCCTTGGTTTTTTCCGTAACACAGGATCGATCGATCTTTTCTTCTGCATCTTTTTCCAAGTTTTTCAGTTTTGCCTTTTTCGCAGATTCATCATCTTTCACAACCAAACCCGAGATTATTGACTTACAATAGCCCTTTGGATTGTCTTCAAATTTCCCAGGGAGAATACCAGCTTGTCTCTTTACAGCTTCTGAAGTCTGAGCTACTTGAGTATCCAAATCCTTGACATGAGTAAACAATGCTTTGAATTTTTGGGTCAAATCATTGTACATACTATCCATCTTGACATTTAGGTTCCTTTCATTTTGTTGCTGACCTTCCTGTATCTTTTGGAACATGGTTTCCATATTGTTCTCTTGTTGAAATTGTGGTGGAGGTGCTTTTGAAACACGGGATGAGATGGCTGTTGAAAGTTTCCTGAGTTGGAGTTCTGCACAAAAGATTGTTTTTGAGGTGGGTACACTTGGTCATGGAAAGAAAAACAAGCTGCTTATGCACTTTCAGTAAAGCTCATATGTTTCTGTTCTTGAGAAGCTGAGTGAGCAGTCCTTTCATTTCTAAAACTTGTCCTTTCAATTTTGAAATTTCAGAGTTCTCATAAGTAGTTACCTTTATCCTCCTATCATAATCTGGGCAATGGTTACTATTGCTTGCAGCTAGGTTCTCTATAAGTTGATAGGCATCGCAAAGAGATTTGGTCATGAAATTACCATTGCTAGCAGCATCCAAAGAGAGTCGATACTGATGGTCCCCACCCCTGTAAAAGATGTTGAGCAGATTCAGCTCAGAGAACCCATGGTGAGGACAATCATGAAGGTACTCCTTGAATCTTTCCCATGATTCATAGAAGGTTTCTAAAGGACTTTGCTGAAACTGAGAGATCATATTTTGCAGAGAATTGGTCCTGTTGGTGGTGTAGAAGTGGCTGAGAAACTTGGATCTACATTCATCCCAAGTCTGAATAGAGTTTGATGGAAGATGCTTTAACCATCTGAGTGCCTTATAAGCTAGAGAGTGAGTAAACAAAGTGCAGTATAAGTAGTCATTCGAAACTCCATTGAGTCGAATAGTGCTGCAGATATCTTCAAAGCTGTTGATATGATCCATGGGATGTTCAGAAGCTAACCCATGGAATGAGTTAGGGCGAATGGAATTCCTGTTGGCAAAGAATGTGTGGGGATTGTTGAAGTCACCTACCATAGGCTGATTCTGGGCTGGACGATTGTCAGCCACTGAGTTTGAGCGTTCTAACTTCGAGAGTTCTGTGTTACTGAGGTTGAGAAAGTCCTTGGATTTTTTAGATTTTCTGGTCTTGAACGAAATCAACAAGAAAGAAATCTTGAGTACTGTAAAAAGAATATTCCTAGACTAAACTCTACAACAAACTTAAGAGGCACAATTGGTCCCCGACAATGGCACCAAAAACATGATACACTCAGGTTTTAACCTAAATATATTCACTGCAAGTGCACAGAAAACAACGTAGTATACTAGGAATCGAATCCACAGAGACCAAGAATGTACGACTCTCAGTTTAAAATCAAATCAAGCTAGGAACACATTTAAAAGATGGTGTTGATTAGAAAGTAGCAATAACGATGAAGTAAAAACGGTTATAAAGCAAATAATGAAAACACTAGGCGATAAGGAATTCCGCAAGTATTCAAGTTAAAGGTCAAGGTTAACATGCAAGATTTTCTTTTGAAAATAGTTCCCAACTCAAAAGACAAAAGCTAGACTAATCTCCTCTCGAAGTATTAGAACCCTATGTTTGAATTACTAAAGACAAACTCCTTCCGTAATTAGATAATTCAAACATGCATTACTTTTTAAATTCGATATGTTCATAAGCCCCTAAGACAATACTCCCGCTACCAAAGGCACTTACTCATCTAAACTAGGTCACATCTCTAAACCAAATCCCTTTGTGTTTATAAATCTAAAATCAATGAACTAGATGGCCAGTTTAATTCATGCATTAGTAACAAATCTAGACTGATAACCTAACAATTTCAATCCAATCTATCAAACCCTTAAATTTAACCTGGTTTCCCTGATAAACCCTAAAACCTAACAAGCAAACTACTCAGACATAGCTAAGTTAACACAAAGCATAATCAAAGAAGAACACATATTCAAAAACAAATTTTATAAAAACAAAGACAGAGTTTAGAAATCTTCTCCAAAAAATAGGATGGGATTCGTCTATCTGTAAAAGATCTAAGAAAATAAAATAAGCGATAGATGAAAATAACATCAAGCCTAGGGCTTTTATAGTTCTAAGATAAGGAAAAATAAACTAAAACCAATAAGGAAAAATTTTGATGAGTCTTGAGGGGAAAATTATAATTTGGATTATTTTTTGTGATTCTCAGGTGCAGGGATCGATCGATCTATATAGGGATCGATCGATCTCTTTTTACGTAAGTTTCTGCACATGCTTCTTCTGCGAGACAACTTGACCAGTCTTTAGTAAAACTGCCATAACTTTTGATTGCTCCAATGGATTGACCTCAAACCACTTCCATATTAAAGCTAACTCACGTGGCTATCTTGTGTCAAAATTTCATCTCAATCCATCCACGATAACATCTTCAAGAATGGGTAAACTTTTGACCTTTCTTCCGGATTTTGCATCTACATATGCCAATTTGCTACCATTTTTTGTACAAATCTATCTTTTTGCTCAAGAACGTCATAAACACCTAGAAACCTGAAAATATGCCAAAACTACATGGAAAACTCGGATAATGCCAAATAGCAAGTATAAATACCCACTATAAAGCATTAAAATCAATTTATATCAGATAGCTGATCACCTGGGACAGACTTGAATCTGGAAGTTGAACCTGGTTTTTTCCATGTTAATGAATTAGTCTTTCTAGAATCTGCAGTTTTAGCTCCATTTAAACTCGAATCCCCCCAAACTTGAACGACATTGTCCTCAGTGATGTGAGTAGGACGAGTATGAGAAGAAATATCGTGGGTACTTCCCAAAAAGATGGCATTGACATGGGAATACTCCTTGGGTTTCTGAATTGATTTTCCTGGAAGTTGGCCATTTGTAGTTGGGGTAGAAACATAAGTAGAAGCAGACTTGCTTTCCAGAGTAGTAACCCTTGAGTTCAGAACGTCAATCTTTGCATAGATGGTGTTGAATGAGGAGTCCATCTTGTGGTGGAGTTTACCAAACTTCTTAGATGTTTCCATTGCACTATGTGCCTGACCTTGAAGAATTTGTTGTAACATTGCTTCAATGTTGGAAAATTGAGCTGGAGGTTGGTTAGATTGGAAAACAGGAGGTGCACCAGCTTGTTCCTGCTGCTGAAAACCACTTTGTTGTTGTTTCTTGGGAATAAAACCACGATTCTGAGCATAATTGATGAACGGTTAAATATTCTTCTATGATGGTAGGGGATAAACTTGATCTTGAGGGTTGGCGACGTTGTTGTTTCGGTAGGAAATACCAGGGATGTTGGAGTAGTTGATAAAACCCTTGTTAAAGCCACCATGATTCTGAACATAGCTAATCTCCTTATGTTGGTTAGTCTCCCCAGCCTTAATCTGAATATGCTCTTCATCGGTGATGAAGTGAACATGTTGCTGCTGACCAGGAAGGAGCTTATCCAACTTATTATTCAATGCTTTTATGTCTCGCTGAGTCTTGTCATCAGATTCAACGCCACCTCTAGGAGTTTGTTCATAATCCTCATTGTAAATCTCATCAGACTGAGCGAGATTTTTAACCAATTCCCATCCATCGTCGACATTCTTTTTCAAGAAGTTGTCATTGCTAGCAGTGTCAAGCAGCATCTAGATCTTGGGAAAAGCACCACGGTAGAGAGTGCTAAGTAGAGACTCCTTGTTGAATCCATAATGAGGATACTGCAATGTGAAACCTTTGAACTGCTCCCAGGCTTCAGACAAGGTTTCAGCATTCTTTTGTGAAAAGCCAGAGATTTTGTTGCGCAGTCTAGCAATGCGTGAAGTGGAGAAAAACTTGGCAAGAAATGCCCTCTTGCAGTCATTCCAGGGGGTGATGGTGTTTTTAGGAAGAGACTTTTCCCAATGGCGGGCTTTGTCACCCAAAGAGAAAGGTAAAAGTCGAAGTTTGAAAGCATCCTCACTCATCCCATTTATCTTGGTGCGACTGCAGAGTCTGTCAAACTCGTCAAGATGTTCCAGAGGGTCCTCCATTGGTAACCCGTGAAACTTGTTTGCTTGAACCATGGCAATCAAGTTGTGCTTGATCTCAAAGTTGTTGTTGATCACAACAGGTGGAGCAATCCCATGGCGGTGTGTTTGAATACTGGGTGCATCACCAGCACCAATGGTACTTGGAACGTTCAGGTTAATGTTGTTCTCCATTTGCAAATACAATCTCTGTAAATGTTCCAAGCGTTCCTATTCTCGTCGTGCTCGAGAGTATTCTCTTTCAAGGACACGAATTTCGTCAACAATTGGTACTAGGTCAGTAGATCCTCTGCTTCTCAGGTTCATACACAATGATGCAAGTGCCTGAAAACAAGGAAACAAAGTGAGTACGTAAGTAGGAAACGAACTTCATCTCAATAGATCCAAAATCCAGAATGTAACAAACAAACACCCATTTGGAAACGGCGCCAAATTGATAACAAGCTTTTTATGTGTGTCAATTCCTATCACACTATCATGTCATTGCAGTATGAATAGATGTCAATCCAAATGGGTGTGTTATTAACCACTTTAGATGCAATTGGGTCTACTAATTCAAGTCAAATTAGAAAGGGGGTTTGCTAACAATCCTAAACAAGAAAACATGCAGAAATAAAACAAGAAATGAAAGTTAACATGCATAAACAAAAACTATGGGTAAACAGCAGGTGAAGTAAAAGCAAGGAAGAAAATGGGGGTAAAATGCAATCAAAGAAGGCAGTTCCTAAGGATGGGGGTAATTGACCAGTGATCCTCCCTGAATTGCGTAGACACCTAACATACCTCAAATAATGAGCCAACCCCTAGATAGTAGATTCATAAACAACCAAGTCCAATCTCTTGATAAATGATTTCAACCTAAGTAATAACCAGACCTAACTCTCGTTAACGATACACTACCTAGCAGGCATGAAGAACCAATCTTCTAAAGCCAATAAACACCCTAAACATCTAATCTCTCAGGCTAGGTATGCAAATCTCTAAAATTACTTGTTTAGACATTTCATTAAACACCTTTTGGGTGCAGAAGTGTCTTAATAATAGGTTTTTGAGGCCTATTGGGTATCAATCACCCATCGTTGTAGTATAGATGGGTTTATCAATCCATAATGGGAGTGTACTAAGCAATCTGGATGTATTGGATGTCTTAAAGTCAAGCTAAATGTTAAAAGGGGGTTGTTGCTAAAGGGTCCTAAATGCAAATGAACATAAAAATCATAAAACAGGAAGAAGCATAAAACACTTTAGATGCAAAACAAAGTAAAAGCAAGAAAGGGTAAAAGGTGCAATCAATGTAAAGCAGTTCATGAGGACAAAGGGTAACTGACTTGGGAATCCATTTTGGGCTACCTAAACAACTAACATACCTCAAACAATGAGCTGACCCCTAGACTGTAGCTATACATACAATCAATTCCAATTCCTTGGCAACCAATATCAAGCAAAGCAATCACAGACTCAACTGCTGTCATAGACGATGACTGCCTAGCAGGCATTAACAACTACTACTCTAGCTAACTCGTTTCCCACATCTATTAATAGAGAAGGGGAAACGAATCTCTAAAACCCCCTCGGTCCAGTCACCTCTAATGACTCACATTCCGGTATTGTAGGGCCTAACGGCGGGTCTTCGTCCCTTCCGGGTAAAAGTACAATCAGCATTAAGCTGAGGAGGAATAGAAAGGATCTAAGGACAATCAACTTAGGTGCCTAAGAAAACCCAGAACATCAACCCTAATCTACCCCCATCCTCGGGAACTTGGATGACTACTCACTACTCATGGGAGTAGAAGCAGATGAAACAGCAAACATAACTTCAAACCTAAACATGCAGATCTAAGAAGAACAGCAAGAACACAAACCCAGAAATGAAGAACAGCAATGAAATAGTAAACAGAAGGTTAAAGCTTAAAACGAAAATAGAGATGCACAAACTAAGGAACAACCTAAGGCTAAGCAAGAAATCAAAGGAAAAACAGTATATTAACTTAAAACTCAAAAGAAATCTGGTTTTTACACCAACAACATGAAGAACAAACTAAAGAAATGAAAACCTAAGATAAAACCTAAAAAGGAAAGAAAAACTAAAGCTTGTGCAAATGAGGCGAATTAGGGCTTTTATAGTGTTCAGAGAAAAGCCCTAATTCGCACTAAATACAAAATTCCAATCCTAGTCTTGGATCTTGGGCCTTGATTCAGGTGGTATCCGAATTTNGATCGATCCGGGCTGAAGATGCTTGCTTGGGATCGATCCAGCTGAGATGCGTCCAAAGTGCGTCCGAGGTTGGGATCGATCCCGGCATTGAGTGCCCGAGATCGATCCCAACATAGGTGAGATCGATCTCGTTTGTTCTCTTCCTAATCCTGCTTCAACTTTGTGAACTTCCTTAGCTTTGTTCGAGACTTCACCAAAAACATTGAAAGATAGAGAGGGGGATCGATCCACGTAAAGGTTGAGATCGATCCCTGCTAAGGTGGGATCAATCTGAGATCGATCTGAAGTGGACATGGGATCGATCTAATGAGTGTCGGGATCGATCCTGAGAGTGCTGAGCTGGGATCGATCCTGCTTCAAGGCAAAAGTGCTTGAGATCGATCCTGAATAGTGTTGGGATCGATCCTGCCTTGGTTCTAAGGTAAATCCAGTCCATTCCATGCTGAGTGCTGCTCCATTCAACGTTAAGTGCTGCTTTTCTGAAATCTCACAAATCCTTCCCGAAAACTCTTGAAAGTCCTGAAAAATCTCCAAAATGCGTTCATATGCAAATTCTAATGAAAAAGTCCTAAAAATCATAAACTTAATGAAATCAACCATAAATGTGATGTATGCACACTTTTAGACCTCAGGATTGATGCTAATTGATATATAAAATCCATGAAAATCCAGAGTCATCATGTCTAATATCATATTTCAATTGATCCGAAAGAAATAAGCATAAAGGACAGTAAAACAGAAGGGATCTAAAGACAATCAACTTAGGCATCTAGGGAAAATAAGGATTCAACACCAGTCTACCCCATCCTCATGGAACCTAGGTAACTACTCACTACACATGATGGGTATGAAATCAGGAAAACCACAAAATAAAACTTCAAAACAAAACATCATGATCAAAAGTCAACCTATGAAGAATATAAGAACTGAATATCTGAAACCCATAAATTAATGATCAAGACGAAAAACTCAGAGATGCAGAAGATGATGATCAAGAACAGCTAGAACACCAACCCAGAAAAACAATGAACAGATGAAACAGTAACAAAACCCAGAAATGATGATCAAGGAAAAAACAAGATTCGAAGTGTAAAACAGTAGATCAATATGCACCAGATAGTTCACAACCTTAAACTAAACATGAAAATAAAGAAATCAAAAACAAAACATGCATTCCATAAGAAATATGAGTTTGATCAACTAAGAACATCAAAGAAAAAATAAAGAGAAAAGAAACCTAAGACAAAAACCCAAAATGGCATAAATAAAGCTTAGTCCAAAAAGAGGTGTTTTTAGGGTTTATATAGTAGTTCAGAAAATCCCTAAAAACGCTAAAATACAAATCATAATGATTGATCTTGATATTTAAATCTGGTTCATTCTGAAACTGGCATTTGGTCGAGTCGTAGCTCGATGTGTCATCGAACCAGAAGGTCGATGCAGCTCGATGTGTCATTAAGCCAGAAGATGCAGGGTGATCGAGCTTGAGGAACTTGGCCCGATTTTGATCGAGGGGATGAGCTTCGCCGAGAAAGAGAATGATCGAGTCGGCTTGGTCGAGGGAGGTTCGGGTGATCAAGGGAGAAAGGTCGGGTTTCGTACTTGATCGAGCGAGCTTCGGACTTGGCCGTGATCAAGGTGAAGTCCAGGCTTGGTCAAGGCAGCTTTTACATTGATCCGAGAGATGGTCTAGGTGAAGGCTCGTGGTCGAGGAAATTTGGCTTGTTAATCGAGCCACGTTTCAGGCGTGATCGAGCCAAGTTAAGGTCAAGGTGATCAAGCCGCGGTTTATCGAGCTAAAATCTCCTTTGGCTCGACGAAGATGTTGGCCCGGTTTTGATTGAGTTGGTTCCATCACGTACATTTCCCTTTCCTTCTCCAAATTTGCAATAATGTTCTGAAAATTCCCGAAAGTCTTGAAAAATCTCCAAAATGCACATGTGTGTGAATGCTAATGCGAAACTACCTAAAGATGCAAATTTACTAAGAAAGTCCTAAGAATGCAACATGATGATATCAAAATGACCCCGAAAATGATGGTAAATGACTTCTCAAAACCACTAAAATGTAGATACATCAGGAAGCCATAGCAAGTCCCACCAATGATGCTAAGGTAGTTCTAAAGATGTTTAAGAGCATAATATTCCCAAGATTTGGCATTCCAAGAGTTTTCATTAGTGATGGAGGATCACACTTTATCAATAAGGTGTTTGAAAGTTTGTTGAAGAAATATGGAGTTAAGCGTAAGGTAGCTACACCGTATCATCCTCAAACAAGCGGCCAAGTCGAAGTGTCGAATAGGCAAATCAAAGCTACACTTGAAAAGACAGTTTTAACTACAAGAAAGGATTGGTACACCAATTTAGATGATCCCTTGTGGGCATATAGAACCGCGTTCAAAACTCCAGTATGTACAACTCCATTCAACCTTCTCTATGGCAAAGCTTATCATCTCCCAGTGGAATTGGAGTATAAAGCTATGTGGGCGATTAAACTACTGAATTTTGAAAATAAGAGCGCCAAGGAGAAAAGGGAGTTTCAACTTGGTGAGTTGGATGAGATTAGGGTTGACGCCTATGAGAATGCTAAGACTTACAAGGAAAGGACAAAGGCTTTCCATGACAAAAAAATCATCAACAAGGAACTAGAAGTTTGTGATTTGGTCTTGCTCTTCAATTCAAGGCTGAAGCTCTTTCCTGGAAAGCTTAAATCAAGATGGTCGGGTCCTTTCACGGTTAAGGGAATCCGACCATATGGAGCAATCGTTTTGACGAGCAAAGATGGGAAAGAATTCATTGTCAATGGCCAAATAATACGGTATATGGCTAATGAAGTTGTCAAAGAAAGGGATTCAGTGTCTCTTTCTGAACCACAACAAGCATGAGCAAATGCAAAGTCAAGCTTAGCGACTTTAAACAAGCGCACTTGAGAGGCAATCTCATGTTATTCTTTTGTACATATCCTTTGATTTCTTTTCTTTTCATGTTTTTAATAATATATTGGGTATTTTGACTTGGGATCATGTTTTGGTAGATGACTAGACGCTAGAAATGACTCAAGGTTCCAGAAAAAGCACCAAAGAAAAATTCAGAGAGAGTATCAAGCAGTCTGTATCGGACAGACTGCCCGATTCAATTTTTTAAGGAACCATATCGGCTAAGACTAGACCGCACCATCTAGTCGGTACAGCTCTATCAGCCAATACATATCGGTCTGTGATGCTCGGTATAAATACTGAGGAACCTATATCGATCGAAGACGCTGATACAGAGGTATCAGACGAGATGTACCGATCAGATGCCAACCTATACAGCACATGCAGAGGTAATATCGGGTTATACCGACCGATACACCTAGTCGATACAGGCCCAAAATTTTTGCAATTTCGGTTTTTGATCATGGCTTTTCGGTCCAATTCAACTTGATTTTTGGATTATTCCGGTTTAGTATGACTTGGGCAGACACTTAAGAGAATCTATTTCTCTTCTCCTCTTCTTCCATCGATACTTACTCTCTTTTCCTCTCAAATTTGTTTCCAAAATCTCTTCAAACTCACTCATTCTAGAACCGATTTCGCTGATTTATTGTTGCATTACAACCGATTTTCTCACCTCTTTAGTGTAATCCCTGATCCATTTCCTTCCACTTAAGCTAAGGTATGATTCTCTAACCCTAATTTTCATATTTACTATTCACCCAAGAGAGGAATTCAATTTTCTCATAATTTATGAATGATTAGCCTCTCTAGGTTTAGATAATCATTGGGTAATAGTTGTTTGATGATTTGCAAAGTTCATTGTTCACCAATTTGGTCAATTTTGGAATTTTGGATTTAGGGTTCTTGAGAATGGTTTTAGAAAAAGTTTGGGAGAAATGGTTAATCGTGGTTTCTAGAGTTGTTAGAAGATGTATTTAAGTTAATTCAAGAGAATTCATTGTGATTTTTAAATTTGTACACTATTAAATCAATGAATTTCTAGCTTAAAAGTGTATGGAAACTTGACACATGCTTGTGATTTTGAGTTGTAAATGGCTTGTGATGCATTAATCTCTTGAATTTGGTTGTCAAACGATTAGAATTGAGAAAGGTTTATTGTGATTTTAATGGGTATGAACATGTATGAATGATCTCCTTCTTTTGCTAATTTTGTAGAGTTCACAATGACAACAATGGTTCCGATAACTATTAGGTACCTTTCCTTTCCTTTGTACATATCGCATTTAGCTTTTATTTTTCGTTTTGTCCCTTCTTCCGGCTTTTATTACACACCAGGAACCGTGTGATTAAGTTTGCGGGAGGGGCCGTAACTAATTTAATCTCGATTTTCTTCTTATCATGCTTAGTTGCATTGTTAATAGTTAAGTATCTTAAAAATAAAAAAAATAAAAATAAAAATCGCATTGCATTTAATCTCCATTAGAAGTTTGCATTGAGTCGCATTTTCATAGGAGAACAATGATGAAATTGCCTTTTATATATGTTGCTTTAGTAATTGATGTCATTACCCTAGTTACTAGTTGTATATTGCTTGCTAGTCAAATCCGAACTAAGATTGAACCATGCTTGGAATGTGAAGTTGTTTGATCATTATTTTTCTGAAGCATGTTGTGATCTAAAATTTGTCTCTATCTATTAAAACCTAAATTCGAATTTTAATTATCAAGTTTGTGTGTGGATTTAAGCTCATGGATAGTGTATACAAACTTGTATTATCTTTCACCATTTTGCCACTCTTGTTAGTCCAAGTAGATTTCCCTGCCTTAAACCAAACTTTCTTTCAAGACATGTATCTATTACCGAGTGTTAGGCCTTTTTGGAATGAGTTTAGTAGAAAGTGTTAGGTTTGAACTGACAAGAATTGAATCTCATGTAGTTCTAGTTCGCGATTTTTGAACTAGATAGGATTAGGTTGGGAATCAACTTGGGCGATTGATGGGAATTGGAAAAAGGAAAGAACGGTTTGAACGAAAGTAGAAAAGGAAAAGGAATGTTTAAGAAAGCTTAGGAGGGGAACATAAAGAGAAAAATAAAGAAGCAATGTCTAGTAAAGGATTTGGGGAGTATAAGTTTGGCTTAGTGAAATTTGGAAAGGTAAAACAAAAGAGGCNCCTATTAAAAAAAAAAAAAAAAAAAGAATGAAAAGATAGAAGCCACAAGCCTTAAAATTACCAATCCGTTAGAGTTGAATGGGAAGTAAATCCTCTCCTAAGTAAAAATTAGAAAAAGGAATGAAAAGAAATGACAAACTAAGATGATTACTTGGGGTTTTCAAGGGTAGAAGTAGGACTCATCATTTGAGATAGAGAAGTTTTAGCTTTCGGGTTTATGGGTAGATGAGATCCAATTTTTGTATGCATCTAAGTGTTCTCACTTTTAGCATTCTACTCAAGCTTATTTCCTTTTTGAGTTATCCTTATTTTAAACGGAAAACCACGGCATAAAGAGACCATTTTGTCTCTTAACCCAGTCCTTAAACCAAATGAGCTCAATGAATTTGTACAACTTGATTTATGGTTTCCATTTAATGAATGTTAAATGGCAAATGGATATAAATGTGTATGTAATTTGGGATTGATCTCAATTAAATTTTGATGAGTATGGCTAACATTTTAAAGTAGGATGAGATTGATATGCACTTTAGAACTATTAACTTGGACAATGACATCACAAATTTTACGAGCATGTTTTGGTTCTGAGTCTCCGCTTCCAAACTTTCTCTCCGGATTTATGAATTACTTGCTTTAGGGCAAGCAAAGAATAATTTTGGGGGATTTGATATATTTTTTTAATAGATTTAGACTCTTTTTGTTTTCATTATAGGTAGATTCACTTGCATTTAGGTCTAGCTAGGTTGCATTTTGCATGTTATTACATATTTCATGTACCTAAGGAGTGCGGAGCTGATTTGAGGATGAAACCAATGAGAAAGAAGTCAAATAGGAGTTTTAGGAGATGTATTGACCACTTGTATCGGTTTTTTTGGCCGATACATTCTACTAAGCCTATATCGGCCAGGATGTATCGGTTGGACTGGCTAGTACAAGCCATGAAGAAGCTGTCCCGGAGATGCTAACCGATACAGTTGAGACGATATGCTGGTATAGGCCAACATGTATCAGTGCAAAGTGACCGATATGAAACATGTAGGAAGAGTATCGACCAAAGGAGGCTGGTACACATGGCCCGATACACACCTATCAGCAAATGTGTACTGGTTGGATGTGACCGATATCAGATGTGAAGAAGTTGTATCGAGCAAGCAGTATCGGCCGTTTTGGTCGATATCGAGTCCAAAAAGTCAAAAATAAAAATTTGACCAAGACTTTTACCCAATTCATTAGTGGATTAACCAACTTGTTTTGGGTTAACCCAAGACTTTTAGGAATACTATATAAGGTTGAAAACCCTAATTTCATTTCTTAAGCTTTAATTTTTCTAAGAACACTTTGTAATCTTTTGATTCTAATGCTATTTTGAGTTTTGATTTCTTGCTTTGATTGCTTCTATCTTATCAAATATTCTTCTAATCATGATTAACCACATATCTATCATAAGATTTTGTGATTTCTCAGTGATTAGTGAGTAGTTCCCTTTTAAGAAAATGGTTAGGTAGATTAGGGTGATTAGGTGATGGGTTGTGATGTTTAGGATTTGGAACTCTTAAATCTTCATGTAGTAGATTTTCTTAATGCTAGGATTGAATTGATCAATCAAATCTAGACCTTAGGAAAATTGTGTCTGAAAGGTGTTCGATGAAATTCTTGAACCAATCGTTGCATCCTAAATGAGGCATAACCAAGAGATTTGTGTTAGTTAGTTTAGTGGTTTAGCATAGATTAGATCATAATATTTCATAGTTGTGTGATTATCCAAGAGTTGTCTTAATTGTATGATTAGGGAAAGGATTAGTGCCACGAAAGTGGATTAATCTATATTTGGGAATCTTAGAGAAAGGATTAGCTTAATTAGTAAGTACTGAACATCACAAGATATCATTTGATCACACGGATCAAGAACCTAAACCATATGCTTAGCCATTTTACCTTTGAATTCTAGTTTAATTTTCTGTTGACTTTTATTGACTTTTTAATTTATGCATGTTTCAATGTTTAAAACCAACAAATCGACTAAACATGATTCTAATAGGATTAGTGTGTTAAACATTACCTGAATTGGATTGAATCTTAAGTGTTACATCGACATAAGTAGACTTAAGTATTTGCTTAGATAAAAATTAGCAAATTCTTGTTTACCACTTTTGCAAATATGAAACATCTTCAAATTTCTTGGAGGCCTTGTGGACCGATTGATCTGTGGGCAGACCGATCGGTATGTCTTCTCCAGACTCGTGTGGATCGATCGGTCCAAGTGTAGACCGATCGGTTCAAGTCTTCTTGTTTCACCTGAATGTTTGAATCGATCGTTCCAAGGCTGGACTGGTTGGTATGTATCTTCCGTGGCGTCATTCTTCTAGATTGACTCTTAATTCTTTACTTAGCCAAATTTCATCCATTTGTGCAAAAACTCGCTACTTTGAATCCAAATCGACCTGAACACCTAAAAAACCTGAAAAGATACCAAAATTGCAAGGAAAAGACTCGGATAACTCATAATATTAGACATAAATATCCACTATAATGCGTTAAAACCAAGTAATATTACATAGCCTATCACATTTACATGTCGAGTTAGGGATTTTTTATAAGTCACGAGATCGCTCTTATTGTGATGCCCCATCCCAAACACTAATTTCGGGAGGTCATCACACGCTGAAACACAAAACAAATTCGGCCAATTTAGTCCATTTTAATGCCTTAGCCGTTCTTATGTCTTTTTCATGTGAGGTTCAATACTGTTCTCATTAAAAATTTTAAGAGTTAGAGATTTATGCAATGCGGAAGCAATATAGATATATGCGGATCTTGGCTCTATCTAGGCTTGATCATTCAGTCATGCCAGACACCCAACTATACCCACCCCCTATATAGTTCTTATGACATTTTTCAGACTTCCATCAGTATACATTGGGTATGCTTTGTTGGGGTCAAAAACGCTCACAGAGAAATCAATGCCTAAAATCTTTCACGGAAATGTTAATCACACGATCCGAACATCAAACCGCACTATTCTTATCATCCCGATCAATGGAACAAGCTGTGAGACTTCCAAAAAGATCTCGTACATTCAGCTCGCCAGTTGGCTAGCTAAGTCTCGTACATTCAGCTCGCCAGTTGGCTAGCTGATTCTCGTACATTCAACTAACCAGTTGGTGTTGGGGTCAAAAACAGTATATTTGGAAAAAAAAAAGTCCGAGAAATACAAAACGATCTAAGCATTCCCGATCAACAAAACAAACAAACTAAATTTGCGATACTTCCAAAAGAACATAGAAGATATATTTAGGAAGAATCGAGCAAGAATCATAGAATCATTAAGCAAGTGTCTCTTTGAACTTTTTTTCCTTAGTCGAGAAGGTTTTTTCCCACCGGTTTTTCCTATCATAAAGGTTTTAACGAGGCAAGAAAATCCGCTTACATCCAGTATCAAAATAGAAACAAACATCGTTGGTCTCGATGTATGAAGAATACAAAAAACTTCGACATATACGTTTACGGACAAGAAAAAATACAAATGCCGAACAACGGACATTCAGCTCGCGAACTGACAAGTTGAACTACGCAAGTTCAGCTTGCTAGTTGGTGAGTTGAACATGAGACATTCAGCTCAACAACTGGCAAACTAAGCTGCACAAGTTAAACTCGCCAGTTAGCGAGCTGAACCACACACGTTCAGCTCACCAACTGGTGAGCTAAACTACACACGTTCAGCTCATCAACTGGCGAGTTGAACTGCACAAGTTCATCTCGCATGTTGGCGAGCTAAACAACGCATGTTCAACTCGCCAACTAGCGAGCCAACTGGCAAGCTAACTACATCACAAAAAGCTCGTCTCTCGCTTCATATCATTCTGTGTTTCCATTGGAATTTTTCAATAAAAATCATAAAACTCGCATAAGTCCCGAAGTAATCGTATAAATGGTTTTGGTTATCCCAAACACCGAGATCACCTTAGCTATACAATTATTTCCTACGACTTGCAAAAGAATCGTAAAATATTCTCGTATGCAGTTAATCGTATATAACGATAATGGTTTTCTGAAATGCCAAGGATTATCTTAACTATACGATTAAAATCGTCATTCTTCGAAACGGTCATAAGGACACACTTGTATTTATCGACCGTATAAAATGATAAACGACTAACTTAAATGATGATATTATCTCGCTTATACGATCAGTATAATCTTTCGACAAAGTCTCGATCGTATCATCGTACGAAAGCTCGGTTCTCCGATGAGAACTATAAAATCTCCTAAAGTGTAAAACGGCCCAACAAGGCCTAAAACACGACTTTAACCGAGAATCTAGCCCAAGCAAAATGGCTGTTGAAGGTAAGCCAAGAAGAAATGGAAAAAATCCAGAAAAGAAAAATTTCTACAGAAGAATAAACCGAAATAGGAATATTTTCGCAGAAGAATGGAACACAAAAAAAGGAAGATGGAGCAACCCTGAAACCTATATAAGAGAGAGGAAGAGAAGTCGCACATGCACATTGAATTCTCCATACCGAAATATTTAGGACTTAAAATTTTTTTCCATTCTTGCTAATGAGTTGCGACTCAATTAGGTTATTTAAAGTCTCTGTTGTTAGATCTAGGATATCTCGCCGACAGTTCTCGTGGCCGAGGCCATCACCTGATTGTAAAATGTTCACGAGATTCAGAATAAGATTTCTTTTGTCCTCTTTCGTATTCTTAAATTTGAGTTCTTATTGTTTATTATCGTGTTCTAATCTTTTTTCGTTTGTCTCCCATAAATCTGGGATCTTTGGAAATCGGGGTTCTCTCTGAATTTCTTTACCTAACAGAAATCGGACAGTGCGAATTTCTGTTCCCACATGCTTGAGAAGTCACTGGGCTATTTATAAATAAATAAATAAATTTAATTATAAACAACCCAATTAAAATTATATCTTATTCTTCTAACCTCTTGGTTTTTAGCCCACACCCTCTTCAATTGGTCCATTCGACCTTAACCTTCCTAAGGACCTATGTCTTTTGACTATTTTCCATAGCCAACTTCCTTAGTCTTTTTCTTTCCACTGGGTTTTACTTGGTTGTGGTCCATCCCATGTACTAGTGTAGTCCGTGGACGTGACTAGTGTCTCCCCCCCCCCCTTTAAATAGATTCTCCCTAGATTCTGAATCAAGCGTTTGAGAACGTTTTGCGTCCTTATAAAAATTTGGGAACTATGCTTGCATCTTGCTTTATGTTTCCCATGATGCATCTTCCTTTCCATCGCATTCCCAAAGTACCTTGACCACCTTTACCTTTTTTCCTTCTTGTTGCTTTATCCATTTGATCAATGATTAGAATTGAAATCGCTTCAATAGTCAAGTTTTCCTTCAGGTTTGCAGGCAATTCGGCAATCATCGTGTCTTGGTCCCGAAAACACTTCCGGATTTGGGATATATGGAAAACATTGTGGAATGCTTCTATTTTTGGTGGCAATTCCAGTTTGTATGTGACTGTCCCAACTCTCTCCATGATTTTGCAAGGTCCCATGTACTTTGGATATAATTTCCCATGCTTCGATGTTCGATCTATTCCCTTGAAGGTTATGGTCTTAAGGTAGACCAAGTCTCCTATCGCAAAATCGATATCCTTCCATCGCCTATCCGCAAAGTTCTTGTGTCTATCATGGACCTCTTTCATTTTGAGTCATCAGAAACTTGATATTTTTGGTTGTCTCTTCGACAATCTCTGGTCCTATCATGCTTCTTTCACCCACTTGAACCCAGCATAGTGGCATTCTGCATGGCCGCCCATATAGTGCTTCATAAGGTGACATCCCAATACTAATCTGGTAGCTATTATTGTATGAAAATTCGACCAAGGGTAGCTGCTTCTCGCATGATCCGCCACATTCTAATACGCATGCTCGCATCATATCTTCCAAAGTCTAGATTTTTCATTCACACTAACCATCAGTTTGCGGATGATAAGTTGTGTTTATATTCACCCTGGTTCTTAAGGCATTTTAGAAAGTCTTCCCAAAATGAGAAATGAACCGGGAATCCCTGTCTAAAACTATGTTGGTTGGCACATCATGCAGTCAAACAATTTCGTCTATATACTTCCCCACAATGTGCTCAACTTCGTCCATTTTCTTTATAGGAGTGAAATGTGCATATTTTGTGAGTCTATCCACTACTACCCATATCGCATACTTCTCTGTTTGGGTCACGGGAAAATCTGTCACAAAATCCATTGCAACATTGTCTCATTTCCTCCATTCAGGAATAGGGAGGTTTTGCAACAGCCCACTCAAGACTTGGTTTTCTACCTTAACCAGTTGGCAAGTTAGGCACTTGGCCACCCAGTTTGCTACATCCTTCTTCATTCCCACCCAATGATAGTATTGTTTCAGATCACGATACATCTTTTCAGTCCTAGATGAATCGAGAATCTTGACTGATGTGCCTCTCTTAGGATTTCCTCCTTAAGTTCTTTAAAGTCAGGCATCAGAACTCGCCAATGGACTACAATCGTTCCATTGCTCAAAGTTTTATACTCTGTTTGATCATTCTTGGCCACTTTTGCAAGTTCTCATCGTTAGCTTGAGCCAACCGAACCCTTGTAAGCAAATCTGCTTGGTTTGCTGCAGCCATACCCAAAGATTCCTGATCTTCATACAAGGCATCCAGCCTTAATTTCCTGATCATACAGCCCAATTCCGCTACTTATTTTTCTACATCAACATCAACCCGTCTCTGGTTCAATGCATCAGCCACTTGATTCACCTTTCCTGGATGATAAGCGATATCGACATCATATTCAGCCACGAGCTCCATCTATCACCTTTGTCTTCGACTTAACTCAGGCTGGGTGAAGATGTACTTCAAGCTCTTATGATCAGTGTATATTTGCACATTATCTTCATACAAGTATGACTGCCAAATCTTAAGTGCAAATACCACGGTAGTCATTTCCAGGTCATGGGTTGGGTAGTTCCCTTCATGTTTTCGCAACTGCCTAGATGCATAGGCAATCACCTTTTCGTTTTGCATCAAGACACATTTCAACCCAGTTATACATGCATCCGTGTAGATCATCCTTGATCTTTGCTAAGCCTTACATTCGGATTCCCCGCCCCTTGTTCTTGATCAACATCTTATTCTGATCATCTCTTCGATATGATCTTGGATTCAATTTCCCTTGTATCGATCTTTGGATCCTTCCTTTGGCATCTTTGATCATGTTTCCCAAGCATGATCGGGTGAATATGTGGGGTCTTGGCTCTATCCAGGCTTGATCCTTCAGTCCTGCCAACCACCCAACTATATCTACCCCCTATATAGCTTTTATGACATTTTTCAGACTTCCACCAGTATACATTGGTTATGCTTGAGAAGTCACTGAACTATTTATAATTAAAAATTCTATCTTATTCTTCGAACTTATTGCTTTTTAGCCCACACCCTCTTCATATAGTTCATTCGGCCGTAAACTTCCTAAGGACCTAAGTCCTTTCACCCTTTTCCGTAGCCAACTTTCTTAGTTTTTTTTTCTTCCACCGGATTTTACATGGCAATGGTCCATCCCGCGAACTAGTGGAGTTCGGGGACGTGACACCTATCAAGAAGGGTAGCATGTTCGGTGTATCAAATAGACAGTGTAGAACTCGTCTCAATAGTGCAAAAACTGGAAGATTGGTCAACTTGCTCAACTAATTTTACAACATCAAAACTATAGTACATAGTTTCTTGGTCGTATCTATTCCTCGCTCAAGAAATGCTCGGACGGACTCTCTGACGCTCAAAACAAATATTTGCTTTTATTTCAAGTTTTTAGGAACATCTCCTTTAAATAGAATGGTCCTGTTCGGGAGAGAATCGTTGCAGCAACAATTGAGCGATCAAAAAAATATGTCTTTCTCTCTCTTTTTATACGTTTTATTTTACTTCTTTTTCCTATGATGAGCGACTTGAAAAGGTGACGCTTGTCATTAATATCACAGCTAAAAGAAACAACGGCAATGTCGTAATGAATTTCAACGACGATTATGTATAACTCTCTGCTTATTTGACTTACATATGACTCATAATTGCACTATTTTTTTGTGCCGCCTGTCGCTATCGCAGTGTCTCGTATCCAAACAGAACCAATATAGAATATGAGAGGTTTTTATATCTCGATAAAGTTTGTTTAACAACGAAGAAAAAACTACAATAGTGGAGTAAGAGGCAAGTTTGGTCAACGGCTCGTTGATGCTAAACCAATCAAAGATTAAGTATGATGTTGTCCACGTATAGCCTTTGAGTTTTGGCGTGTATTATGGGTCAGAACAAGAATAGACTAGACACGGCAAGAGCTACATAAGGCTCGTATAATCTACCTCAAAGCCCAAGCAATGTTCCTTGATCAAGAACTATTCTATTATGAAAATAGATGGAGAGAATATTCCCTTTGAGCCCACAAAGATTGCACAATTCTACTTAGTCCTTATCTTAGTCGGAGACCAACACGAGGACGGAAATTTAAAAGAACAAACAACATATGTGCAAGGGAAAAAGTGGATTGCTCTGGATTAAATAAGATGAAAATTTCTCCTGCAAAAACAAGGCAGAGGTGTTTTCATAATATGCTCAAGGGCTACTCCAAATATAAGAAAACAAGTTAGTTTTTGATTACTTTCAAAACATCTACCAAGCTCAACCTCCACAACATGATGTATCAATCTTTGATGGCATCACACAAGTGTGACTTATCACTTATCTTTGTCGATACTGATTAGGCGTTTCTTGGTCTTTTTATTTGAGTTTTGACTTCGTCGTCCCAGAACTATTATTGGTGTTCCATTGGTCGTCTTGGTTCATACTATTTGGAATAATGGTATTCACATTCTTCAGCTAAGAGGTAGTATTTTGTATTTTAGGAGGAATCCTGGGTGTGGTCTTTTCTTTGGCTTTGCTTCTAGAGCTTGCAGGTGGTGTGAAGTAGGGTTTTGAGTTTTAGAGTCTAAGTGGTTTTTCTGGTTCCTTATGAGAGTTGCGATCTTTTCTTGTTTTCTTTTTAATTTTTGTTTGATCTTATTTTCGCAGTTGTATTTCAGTGTTTTACTTTTTGCTCTCGTCGTTTCAAGCATTGTCTTCTAAAATTTAAAGCTACCTTAGTCAAAATTTGAGGGCTTAGAGCACGTCCACCTGTACAATATAAAAGGTCCTTCCACCCATTTTAATATTTTTTAAATCTAAGCCCAAGTCAAAATAAGAAGTGATCCTTTATTTGCAACTTTCGGACCCGCATCAGGACCGCCACATGGCGATCTGTCATTGGCGGTCATGTTTTTGGACCGCCACATTGGCGCATCAGGACCGCCACATTAAACGGGCCAACCCGCAAATAAACAGATCAACCCTCTACCCGTTTAACTCAACACTAAGATTTCTCGTTTTGTCGTACTGACCAAAAATACAATCGGTCAATTCTAATTTCAATCATAATTACTAACCTTTAATTCCATTTCAACATACAATCATATATGTAACTTTGAGCAAATAATTACACTAGCAATTCCATAATTACATGTGTATATAATATCAATATTTACAACAATGTTGTTTGTTATTGTGTCGCATTTGTGTGATAGGATGATCTACTGTGCCTATTTGTGCAATGAAAAATCTAAATTGTTTAGAGGGTTGAATGTTTTATCTCTGTAGTCTATTTATATAAAGAAACTAGACGATTGAGAATATTTATATTTTGCGTTTTATTATTTTTAAATTATATTATTATATTTAAATTATAGTTAACATTTTATAATTATTAAATTATGGTTTTCAAAGCTTTTTATATCTAAATAATCTATTGACCAACCAAAAAATACATTAATAATATAAATAATTATTTTTGAAAATTTTTAGAAAAATTGGTAAACAGGTTTGGCGGGTTTAATCTAACCCACGGGCTTAAATGTAAACGAGTTCTTAACGGGATTTTATAAACGGGTTTTAAATGGACAAGATTCTATATGGGCAGGGTCTAAATGGGTAGGATCTAAATGGGCAAAATCAACCCATTTTAACATCTCTACTAGAACCTCAAAAGAGATTCTAGCATTGTAGATGCTCTTAGTTTGTTATATCAATGTAATCTCATCCGATTTTTACATACTATAATAAAGAAGTAGAAAAAAACAACCGCAACTGAACATTTGACAAACGACAAAGACGTAGCGATTCAATTAAGAAGGAAGAGTGAAGTCAAACCAAAGAAGAAAGCTTACGACCATTAACGCTAGTGTTTTCTCTTCCTACTAACACACAAACCCAAAAGTGCAATCAAACATCAACCAATCAAAGTTTAATCTCTCACCAAACAAATGTTATCCTAATTGTCCTTTTACATTCCGTCCACTATCACTTGCACCTCCTCAATTGCTGTCACTGCTCTTTTCAACTTATCTGCTGCTTCCTTCACTTTCTTTTGCTGCAACATTTTTCATTTCAAAAACATAACATTAGAGAAGAAATCCAACAAACTACATCCTTTAATCAACTAAACTAGATGCATATTGAATAGATTAGCTACTAGCTAGTAGCCAATAATACAGTAATCAGTAGTAGTACACTACAGAAGCCAAGTGAAGATAGTTGACTTACTAAGAGTGCGGCTGTTTTCTTGAGTTCCTTTGTGCCAGCAGCTTGCGTTGCCACTGAAGCGACCTAAGCACATACATGTAAATCAGATTTTGATATAAATATACACAGTATTTGTTTTGTTACAATATAAGTATATACACACTTGAAGATATTGAGTTCGATTATATGATAACGACCTACCAAATAGACCAATCACTTGCATTTCCACATACCCAAAAAAGAATTAGGAAATACACCAAGATACAGATTTTTTTTTTTTTAAAGTTACGGTGAAACTCAGATACTGCACACTAAAAAATAAATCGAATTTGATACCAGAGACAAACAAAAGAATTCCACTCTATCCAAAACGAACAGTGAAAGTGAAGAGGAACCATATAATTGTGTATAAGACTTGTTAGGCATGTCAATAAAGAGAAACGTTGAAGAGAATATACCTTCTTAGGCCTACCCACAGACTTTGCAACAACTCCTTCACTTTTAGGCCTCCCTCGTTTTCGCGAAGCAACTGCAACATTAGTAGTAACCTGAGCCGCCGGTGTAGGCAGGGGGTTAGACCTCTTTGCCCTACTACGGCTCTTCACAGCAGCAGCCACAGACGCAGTAGGAATAGCCGTAGCTCCACTTCTTTTCGGGCGACCGCTTGGTTTTCTAGTCGGCTGAGAAGAAACGCCACCGTTTGGGTTTGAGTCAGATTTGGACTTCGGGGGTCGACCACGGCTGCGTTTCCGAGAAGCACTGTCTACTTGTTGGTCAGGCGCATCTCCGGGGGTGTCGGATCTTGGAGCAACCGGATCAGTTCGATGAATCGAGGGAGGATGAGGATCTGAAGATGTTTTCGCCATGAGATCTCTAAATGCAAATCAAGAAAAGCGTATGAGAAAACGGCGGTTGTAGAGACCGAAACCCTAAAAATACGGGACTAGACTAACCTAAACGATACAAACTAGATTCCGCTAAAACCTTGAAGAAATCGAACCAAGAATCTAGAGATGAAGAGTGTAAATACTGATTCAGGCTCTCGCATAGCAGCACCAAAGAATCTCATTTCAAGAAATTAGGGTTAGCAATGTACGTACCTTGTTCAGCTAAGGAGAAGGAGTTAAGAACGAGAGACTAAAGAAACGCTTAAGAAAATGGTAGAGGGAGAAGAAATTGCAACGAGTAGGTTGATGGAGAAGAAAGATGAGAGATGGTTGCGCCGTTAGAAGACGGTCACCATTGGTGGAGCTTGGAAAGGAAAACGAACGACCGAGAGGTTCAGAATCAGTTGCGTCAAGATGGGTCCACATGGAGTCTTTCTTTTATATTACCAACGAATCATTTTTAATCGAGATTTTTTGCACCAATGTCTGTTTAGTAAAAAATTATATTTACTATATATTCATTTAATTTGTGTCAGTTAAAATAAAGAAATTGAAAAACATTTTTACTTTTTTCGAATTCAAAACCATTCTAACTTCTACCTAATTTTTGCAATTATTACCTTTTTTTTTTAATTTTCCATAGAGTTATATTTAAGAGACGGAGATGTTCGGTTACAAACAACAAAATCAGAGTTTTAAAGAGAGGATATTAAAAACTATCTAACACATGAGAAACAGCACAAAAGCAAAGGCCATATACGAAGAAATGAAATTGAAGAAGCACATCTCTCTTTTCGAATAATAGGTTCAAACCAAAGAGGGCTGCTCTAAGCAACATAAAATCTCAATCTTAGCTGTTTAACCATACTATCCGCAATGAGAGACGCTCCTCGATTACTTTTTCTTGCTTCCACTTGAACTTGCCAGAAGGAAATTCTTAATAGAGTTCTAGTGATTTCTTGAGCTTGATACCAAAAGCAAGGCCACGCAAGAGGTCGCAAAATAGCTTCAATGAATTCAGGAGAATCGAAAGCAAAAACTATATTATCTAAATGAAGATCTGCCATAGCTGAAATAGCCCACGATATCACGTACAACTTTACGTTGGATAGGGAATCTAATCCCATGACATCATTGCAACTATGAAACAGGGGAGCACCGGCTGCGTTTCTAACGAGCCAAGCACCACCACCTAATTTTATTGCAGGATTCCAAGATCACGCGATGTTACACTTCAACCATGAAAGAGGAGGGGTGGCCATTTAGTTACTGAAAGGACACAAGAAGCATCAGTGTCTAAATTTTCTGTCTCTTCTATAGATTGCGAATGATACCATAGTTCTGATTCCAATTCAGCTTTATTAATGATGTCTTGTGCCGTGTATAGATTTCCTTCAAAGATGAGGTTGTTTATGTTCTTCCAGAGGAACCATAGAACCCAGGGAAAGCTTATCACCTTAGGTGTTAGAACTTTTAAAGCCTTTGCAAATCTGGTCACAAAATCAAAGTTGGAGAATACAGAGGTTGAATCAAACCCTCCATCAGGGTGAAGTATTGAAGCTAAAGCCCACACCTGTCTCGCTAAAGAGCAAGTGAAAAAAAAAAGATAGTTTACGGTTTCTGGTTTATCACCACACAATTGACAGGTTTCATCAATAATAACCCCCTTTTTCTTAATTTGAACAGCCACTGGTAAGGCATTTGATAAGGTTTTCCATAGGAAGATTTGAATTTTGGGAGAAGTTTTGATTCCCCTAATAATATTCTTGAGTGAATTGAGAGAGGGTTGTTGATTTTCTCTATCGAAAATCTCTTTTAGATTAATCCTAGAGGCCAGCCAATACCCCGAACTAACAGAATACGCCCCTAATTTATCATGTTTCCAGAACCATGAGTCCTCTCTTGAAACTATTGGTTGGGATTTAAGAATGATATCTATATCCATCTGCAAAAATAGCTGAGAGAGAGCTTCTGAATTCCAAGTCCTTGAATCTTGATTAATGAGTTGAGAAACCTTTAAATCAAGATTCACCGTGAAATTGTTAAGCAGAGGAAGTCTCAACTCATTGTTAATTATCCACCTATCTTCCTACACTCTAATTTAATCACCATTGCCAATTAATCACCCTAGCCCTACTTTCAGTTCTCGGCCACAACAGATGCTTTTCCACCTATAAGAGGAAGATTTTCCCATTGCAGCGTCTAAGAATTCTGATTTTTCATAATACTTGCTTTTTAAGAATTTGGCTAGTAGAGAGTTTGGGTACATAATTAGCCTCCATGCTTGCTTGGCTAACAAATCATGGTTGAAACTCTAGACATCTTTGAATCCCATACCTCCTGCTGACTTAGGTAAGAACAATCTTGTCCAACTTGGCCAGTGAATCTTCCTTTTATATTCCATGGAGTTCCACCAGAAATCTATAAGAGCAGAAGACAAGTTTTGACAAGTTGTGATGGGAAATTCGAAGCAGCTCATAGCATACACTGGGAGTGCAAGAGTTATTGATCTAAGAAGAGTTTCCTTGCCTCCTTGAGATAATGTTCTAGCAAACCATTCCGACATACGACCTTTCACCCTGTTTGAAATGAACTGGAGTAACTTAAACTTTGAACCACTAAAAGAATCTGGTAAGCCTAAGTAATTCCCCGTTCTACCTTCGTTTTGAATACCAGATAGCTCCTGAATTTTTAGCTTCAGACCTTCATCTACTTCGGCTCCAAAAGTGAAGGCTGATTGATGAATATTAATTGTTTAACCAGAAGCTTTATAGTAGAAAGCTAAAACAGAGTTAAAATTGTGCCACTGCGTTTCTGATTCTTGGCAGATAAAGAAACTGTCATCAGCAAAGAGTAAGTTAGAAATTGAGGGACCTTACATAGAGAAACGAATACCCTTTATCTCCCCTCTTTCTTCACCCTTTTTCATGCCATGAATTAAGGCTTATGTGCATAACACGAAAAGAAAAGGGGATAAATGATCCCCTTGTCTAATACCCCTTTGAGGATAAATGAGACCATGCGGATTATTATTGAGAAGCACTAAGTAAGACATAGATTGAATGCAGACCATGACCCAATTAATCCAATGATCATCAAAACCCAACACCTTCAACATCCTTTCAATAAAATACCATTCCAGCCTATCGTAGGCTTTAGACATATCAGTTTTGAGGGCCATAAAGTTAGGTGAGATTTCTGGGTGAGTCTTGAGATAATGCAGTTGTTCATGAGCAATTAACACATTATATGAAATTAGTCTTTCTGCAACAAAGGCAGATTGAGAAGGTGAAATCAGTTCTGGAAAATTGGTTGTAATCTCCTAATTATTATCTTGGCTATTATGTTATAAAGAACAGAGCATAGACTTATGGGTCTAAGATCCTTCATGGAGATGAGATCTTGATGTTTAGGGATGAGACATCACTACAAAAAAAAAAGAGTTAGTGACGAAGTTTTGTTACAAAAAATTTTCGACACAAATTTATGACGTTTTATTTACGGTTTTATGACAAATTTATGTTTGTCACAAATTTGTAACTGTTTAGTCATAATATTATTACAAAATTTGTAGTCACTAAAATTTATCACAATTAGAGACGTAATTGTTACGTCAAATTAATTGTTAACAATTGTGACTTTTTTTAACGGAAATATAGTCACCAATTAGAGACAAAACTATGACAATTATGTGAGTCAAAATTTGTCACATTACATTCACTAAACATGATACGAATTAGTGACAACTTTTTTATAAGTCATGGCACTAATGAATCCTCTATAGATCTGCTTTCTATTTTGGATGGAATATGTTTTGAAACTAAAACCTTTTCTCTTAATTGTAATAACCATGTTCATAACCCTTTTTATTTTCTCTAAGAGGAAATCTACATGTTGATGATGGTTTAACACCATAAGCATGATTCACATAATAACAGAAAGCATAATAGTATGAATTTGAGGAAGAAAGAACAATTAAGTAGCTGATTATGCCAGGTACATAAATACATTCTCCACTTAGACGAAAAAAAATCTCAGTTGCACAGTCAAAAAGAAGATTCACCGAAAATTAACAAATATTGTGGCTCATAATAACATTAATCCTTTGAAAAATCTCCAAAATCAAGTAAAATTGTTTTGTAGTAATCTCATGGCGCACTAGCCTAATTTAAGAAAAAAAGAAAATTAAGTGAAAAACTGAGAGGAAAAATCATAGAATTAAAACATCACCATAGGAGTGTTCTCATGCTAAGGTGAAGGAGATCCAAAACACTAACGTGAACATGACTTAGTGGTGCGCCAAGAACACTGAGCAAAAGCCTCAAATCCGTCCGTTTGAAGCCGGAAGATGACAATACAGAAGGTGGAGCATCGGAAAGGTTGATACGATAAGGTAACGTACTTTTACTTTTGATAAAAATTTTGAATTAAAATTAATAAATATAATGCTAAACTTTAATTTTACATAAAAGTTGCTTTAAATCACAATGATCTCCAAAAAAAAGCTACAACCACATATTATTTATAATTATATAATTTTTATTAGTCATCTAGTGAAAATTAAATTATTACTTTGTAAATGATGTGTATTAACAATCACAAACTTTATATCATGCATTATTGTTATTCTCTTATATAAAGCAAATGATCGAGGCTTGTGATAGTGTCCACGTAAACTCTTTTTCTCAAGCTGCCACGTAAGTTTGACCTTATTTGAGGTTTTTTTTATTCTGCCACATAAGCGTGTATTATAAAAATTAGAGAATTAAAAACCTTAGGCTCCTTCTTACGTCAGTCTTTTTACATTCTCTTTAATGTCTTCGTACATTAGTTGATATATGTTACTCAAATCCTTATGATTATTCAATCATATATCTTCTATTTAATCAGTTTTCTGATCTGGAAGGGTCAACGTAAACAAAAGATAATACCTCCATGGATGCACCGGAAGAAGATCTTGAGTTTTCCAACGACAATTTGATTAATAGAGATGTTAAATTGGGTAAAAACCATGGATTTATCTATACCCATGGATTTTGGGTTTGGATTTTATCATATTTTCAAAAACATGGATTTTTAATAGGTGGGTTTTTTAAAACCCAAGACCATATAATTATACCCACTAGGATAATAGGTGGCCCATGGGTTTTTTTAATTCTAAAGTCTTTTAGGGGTTTCTGTTTTCTTCTCTCTTCGCAGGCGCGCTCTGCGATTTTTTCATCAAAATTATCATCAAGCTCTCTACGATTTGTTGATCAAAGTTATCATCTCGTAAGCTTTCTCTTTCTTTTTGTATGATTTCGTGGTTTTGATTTCGACCTAATCTGGTCTTTTACTCTTCTGGTTCTTCATATGATTTTTCATATGTTGCAAAATCTCCTATCTTTGAATATTGTTATGAGTTTTTCTTAGGGATTGAAATCTGAAACAGAGAATTTAAGAAGAAACCTTTTTTATTTTGTTTGAATGAGCTTATGTTGATATATTTTTGTTGAAATCTCTGTCTTTGAAGATTGAACAGACTTGCTGAGATAATGGGAGTGAAATGAATTGGGATTTGTCATCAAGCCGGGTCTGATAGTTTGCTTACTTTATGTTCGTTTAAGAAACTTAATGAACGTTATTTCTATGGTTTGATTGAGAGGTATATGGGAGTTGTGTATGGTATAGGTGTGGAAGATGGTGGTACTAATTAAAGATAGCAATAGAAAGGGATTTGTAATCATGCTTTCTTTTGTAAATGACGAAGCTTATAAATTTTCTATTCATTATTTTCTGCAAAAATTGATGATGACGAAGCCACCTAATTCAGACCGAATATTGCCATTTAGCTCCTTTCTCACAGTCTTACAGTGAGAATAAAAAAAGAAGTAAAAAACTCTCATTTTTATCACTAAAATAAGTAGTGTTAAATGGGTAGCCATGGGTAAACCCATACCCCATAAAGTAATGTTTGAGTTTAACCATTCTTATCTAAAATGGTTGGGTTTTTTCTGGGTTTGGATTTTTTTGGGTGGGTTTTTCTGGATTTGGGTTGGGTTGGGTAATTTAGGACCATTTAACATACCTAGATTTGAAGTACATTGAAGAAAACAGTGATTATGCCTGTTTCGTCACTTGAATTGATACAAATGCTATTAATAGGTGCCCCTTTCATTTCTTTCGAGATATTTCTTGCTTTGTGAACACGTTATTTATTTGTCAGTGAATTTTCTGCAATTTGGTGATTTTGAGTATTAGGGTTTTTTTTGTTTATAAGAACCCTTGTCACAGATAAATCAGCCAACAAAAGCTTAAGAGATTGTCATTCACCACATGGAGATCAAATACCATGGAAGTTTTGTGAACAATTTCTGGATTTGATGCGCAACATTTTTGTTATCTCAGGGAGATGCAACAATACCGATGTTTACAGCCGAAACGATTTCCCGAATGAACTTAGAGCAGCTTCATTGGAGTGTTTAAGGGAGTTTTTAGATGTATTTAGGTTGTGTTTAGAGAGAAAATTAAAAAAATTTAATTGTTGTTATACAAGAATCGTATCTTCAATAAGGTATTTAAGATCACGTAAGACACTCTCATGCTCTGATTGGTTCGGGTGTTGAGAATTTTTTTTTTCTTTTCTTTTTCTCATTTTTTCGCATGAAGAAGGGTTTGTCTCTCTCTCTATTCGACGGCGACTCAATTGTAGACTCAAGATATTCCAGCGAAACTAACGGTGAAATTGACGTCGGAGACAAGGGCTAAGATGGTGAGGGAAGACAGATCATCGTAAGGAGTCTATTGGAGTCAAGGGCTGAGATTGTCGACATTGGCGTCGGAGGTTCTCACGGTGCCTTTCACTTTGATTTAAGGATCTGATACTCTCTCTTTCTCTAATCTCGATACCAATCAATGCTTAATCCTTGTGAGGATGTTTCCAATATCAGATTGGAGTTTGATGCTAAAATTTTAGGTCTCAATTTTAGCTTTCTTAGTTAGGAACTTGAATCTGATTCAGTTTCTCCTCTGATGCAATCGGAATTGTATCATCATCTGAAGCTCTAAGCTCATGATTGACATGAGGATTGATGACTTAATGGAAGTGATAACCATTGAAGTTTACGGTGGAGGATGGTGTAATATTACAATGGGTTGTTTTTGCAATGGAAGTTTTAGTATTACAATGGAAGTTTCTGCTATTGAAGATTGATGACTCAATGAGTTGTTTAGGGTGGAGGATGGTGTAATAACCATAGGAGTTGTGTGTATCGTAAAACAAGTCGTCGTGGTTCATCTAAGTTCATGAAAAAAGCTTTGGTCTTCACTGGAATATTGAGCAATAAACCTCAAGAGAATCCTGGTTTGTCAACTTAGAGTTATGAAGCATGACTGTATAAATCCACAATAATGTATTGATTCTTGTTTATTTCCTCTTTGTGATTTGTAGACTTCTTAAATTGGAAAAGGATCAAGTTACGTTACTGTGATGGTGGTCTTTTGTTGGTGATAGTCAGGACGAGGTTAGTCAAAGACAAGAAGTGTATTGTGGCTCAAATCTACTCTTTCTATTGTATCTTGAGTTTTTCTTTAATTGTTTGTTACCAGAGTTCACAACTTTTCTATAGAGAATCATCACAAGAGGAGACTTTTATGATTTGCAAGAGGAGAATCATCACAAGTAAGTTCATGATTGTCTAATGTTTTTGAGTTATTTGATTATGTGTGTTTGTGTGTGTGTTTTGTATATTGTGTCTCAACATTTGTTGGTTTATGAACAAGTTTCAAGCTTCTTTTTATAAGACAACTTTGTTCTTTTGATATCCAAAACATGAGTATAGGTGTATATGTGTTAGCAATGTGTTCTTTTTTTTTTGTCAAGATTTTTGTATTAAGAACCTTCAATGGACAGCAAATACAATATAAGAAAAATAAGTTTCTTAAGTGTATAAACTTTAAGAAAAAGGTATTAAAAAATTTATTAGGAACTTCTATGAAAGTTCTCTAATGAAGATGCTCTTATGTTCGGATCAGCCTTATCTACTTTTCAGGTTCAAAAGACTATTACTTTACGACTTTAATTACTTTATGGTTTTTTCTAATCTATGGAAAGTGGAAAGGAGCTATTAATGAAGATGGAAAGATGCCTAACATTTGGGATCCATTCATTCACTCGAGTAAGATCTTCTTCACTATAAACCTTAGACCCTTTTAAAGCTTACTAACCATTAAGCGATGTAGAGACGGGACATGCCGAAGATATAACATGTGATTCAATCATGTTCCTAAACTCTAATATGTTCTCTGTATCTAATCATTTCTCTGATTTAGTGTTTCATTTTTGTGACTAGGCCAGAGAAAAGTAAAGGGAAAGCAGGACTTGGAGTCTCTAAGAGGGAGTGTGGTATAGTGGATGGAGTTGCATGACAACACTTATATAAAAAGGATGAGTGGTAAAATCTAGCAACCCACCAAAGTTAAAATCCTTTTTGAGGACTCTGCCTATTATATTATGTGTATCATTAGGATGAGAATCATGAGATATTGATTTTTTCTCCGTAGGTGCATGTTAACAGATGAAGGCCAGAAAGTAGCAAATGAATGTATTACCCGATCTAGATTCTACGGTTGACTTTTTTCCACAATGTTCCAAGTCATGGTAAGCTACTGCTTAGAATAAAAGATGGCTACTTGTCCTGAGTTTTGAATTCGAATAAATATCCCAACCCAACGTCAAACAGTTTCTATTGCTTGAGGAGAAGATAAGCTATCATGTGAGTAAATAGATAACCATACTCTATATTTTTTTGACTTGAGCTATACATGTTATGTCTACAAATAAGGAATGACAATGCTAACACATTTGCGCTAAATATGTTTTGATTAATATGTGTATCTTAAGGATATGTGCTCGTGTTTCTAGCAAGTTTGAAAAGTGTGTGTGTAACAAGGAACATGACTTTTTTTTTTAATGAAGACCTCTATTTTTTTAATAAGATTTATGTAACCCTTTCCTTTAAAGGTATATGGTATTGGTTTGTAGATATGTGTTGTTACGGTTGAGGATGAAGGTTCCCTTTGGTTGCGGAGTCATCTGCTCGGACTTCGCACTTCTAAATCTGGTCTCTGATGCTGGACGAATTGTTTGAAAGGTACAACTTCCTGAATTCAAAGTTTGTTGTTGTGCAATGCTTTAATATTACTAACGTAGGATAGGTAGGGTAAACGTAGTTCGGTAGATCCACATTCTTAAGTTCATTGACAATGGTGTTGTTGCGGTGAGTTTAAATTTGGGTGTCCATTTTTAGATTTGAGGTTGGAGAGAGTAGGGAAGGCTTTTGATTTACCCTAGGTTTTGGTTTATTCTCTCTGCTTGCTTCATATGTTTATGTTGATTGATCGATATCTAGAAGAAGATCACAATTGTCAATGAAATTAGCACCATCAACTCAAAAAAGCTTGAGATTAAACTGAAAGAGAAGAAGCTAATGAGTACACAAGAGTATAGTAACATATGAAACATTGCACTATAAATCTTAAGTTTTTCATTGTTGTATTTGATTTTTGATAGCTTCATAGAGAGCTAGATACATATGTGTTGTCTTTATCTATCATAGAATGTGTTGTCTTTTTCTATCATCAATTATCTTGTGTGAAAATTGGAGAAAACGACTAGACTTTCAATACAATTCAAAACCGAAAAAGAAGATTTGTTTCTTTGAATTGTGAGGTATGATTATTTTTCAATTGTTTAGGCATTCATTAAAGCTTCCAATTTTGTCAAACATCTGTTTTGAGGTTTTCAGTTCGTCAATTCTTTCTTCAAATTCAAACGATCTAATGTATCTTTTGATAAAACTTCAAAACTAACATCTTCTCATACACTTTGGAACTTTTTGGCACAAATTGCTGCGATTACATACATTTTTTTTTTGTTATAATGGGCGACGAATTTAAGATTATATGATAGTCAGAAAATATAACGATTTGATACATTATTTATGAGTATGTGATAATCACAAACTCTTACGATTTGATAGATTATTTTTGTTATAAGGAGTGAAAAATTTAAGACTATATGATTGTCACAATGTATGACGATTTAAGACTATCATTGTTAGTAATTGTGACGGTAACCATTGATCTTTTAGTCATTAGTAGTGACAATTTTGATACTATACTTTTGTCACCAGGATTGACATATTTGAAACGTTATTTTAGTCACAACAAATGACGATTATGAGACGATTATTTTAGTCTCTATGTGATTCAAATTTGATACTATTTTGAACCGTAACAATTTAAGACAAAATAGTTACTAAATAATTCTCACAAATTGTATGACGTTTTTGTTACGAAAAAAAAATTTGTGACACACGTATTGTGACTGTTCAAAAATCATCACAAATTCGTAACAAATTCTTTATTGTGACGAAAAAGTTATTATTGTGACGAAAGAATTTGTCTCAATATGTTCAATTTCTTGTAGTGGAGTAAAGTTCCAACCAGTAGGCATAATTCATGTAATGAAGAAAGACTGCACCTCTTTAGTCACATGTATTCCAATCGTGCTCCAGTAGGTTTGAAAGAACAAAGCAGTGTAACCATATGGACTAGGAGCACTAGAAGCATTAATAGAGAAAACTTCCACTCTAACTTCATCATTATTTATTGGTCTAGTAAGATTTCTGTTCATGGTATTTGTGACTTTTGGAGCAAAATCTACTAATATGTCTTGAGGTTGGCATGTGTCTGATCTTGTGAATATGTTTTCAAAGTATTTAACAGCCACTTGACCAATCGCTTCATCATCTTGGTGTAAAGCACCAGAGTCATCTTTGATGGCAGATAATTTTTTCCTATATCTATTGGTTTTGACTGAAGCATGGAAAAATTTAGAATCGTGATCACCTTCCTTGAGCCATCTCTCTCTGCTTCTTTGTTTCCAATACTTTTCTTCTTCTTTGTATTGGAATCATGATTCTTTTTTAAACCATTAATCAATAGCAGATTTGGGGAATTGGCTGATTCTTCTTGCTCTAGAGAAATATGAAGCCTCTGTATTTGCAGATGAGAGTTAGATCCTAAAAATCTCTTTTTTCTACTAATGGCCTTCCTGCAAACAGTTAGCTTATCCATCACAGAAAAGAGAGGAGGATAAGTATTGATTATCCAAATTTTCTGAATTTCACCAGTAATTTCTCTCTTATTGGTTAACCTCTTGTCAAACTTGAAGAATCCTCTGGGATTAGGGCTTTTGTCAGCAAATTTAGCATTACAGGTATGTGGTCAGATCCTCTATAATCTAGGAATGTCTGACTACTTGAGGGCAAGGTCTGAAACCAACATCGGTTACCAAAAGCCCTATCTAATCTAGATTTAATCCATAGCTTTCTTCTTTTACCCTTCCATGTGAATCTATTTCCAAAAATTTGGAGTTCTGAGAGTTTACAATGATATAGCATGGAATTGAAAGCTTGAAAAGAAGCTTCAGGTCTTGGAGGACCATCAAGCTTCTTCGAGTTATCCCTTATCCCATTGAAGTCCCCTACAATACACCAAGGCGTTGTCTTTTGAAAGCCTAGTCTCATAATTCTTTCCCAACCTATTTTAATATTTACATCCCCTTCCAAAATAAAGCCAAACCACCAGCCTTTCCAATTGGGTTAATATAGAAGACATTATGATATCCTAGCCAAGATTGCATATCTATAATATGATCTCTATTATTCATAGTTTCCGTTATAAACATAATTTCAGGGAGATGGTGAAGAGACATCTCTTTAAGTCTAGGAATTACCAGGTCACAAAAACCACCCAACCCCTGGCAATTCCAAAATAGGATTTCCATATTCCTTGAAATGACCCTTCATAAGGAGTCGTATCCAAATTAGATAGTTTAGATGCTTTGGAGTTGCCTGCTTCTCCACCAGCTGATGTTTTCATTTTGTTAGAGCTCTTCTAGTCCGGTAACTGGAAAATCTTATCTTCTTCATCTTCAACAAGAGAAAGTGAAGCAAGACCTTGGTGTAACTTTGTCATTATCAACACAGAACTAACATTCAAGATTTAAAAGCCACAATAGAACGCAAAGAACAGATTTTACGCCGTGAGAGATCGAAGAAAGTGATCGGAATCTTTATATCTACAGTGAAAACCTCAATAGAACGACAGAGAAACTTACACATGTAACTCAACTTCAACCTCAACCGTTAAAACACCTTAGCTCTAAGAGAATGGAACTGTTGAAAGCTTCCACCTACTCTAGAGAGTCTTAAGCCCACAAAAGGGAGTCCAGCTCTTTTTTTTTGCAATTATTACTTAAAAGCTAAAAACCGTATCTCGAATTTCAATTAATGCAACTGATAAAAGCAACGTAGGAAACCTGAAGAGACCATTACAAAAGTAGAAAGCGTTGATAAAAATTACATATTGTTTCAATAAGCACCAATTCCTAAATTCTCAAGAGAGTACAAAGCAATTCTAACTACACAAATATGGTTGATGGAGAATAAACAATGGTAACATCCTATCACTTTACATACATTACCCTACCTCTCTTTGTTGTTTCTCATGCAACAACCCTCGTAAGATAACAAAAAATCCATGAACACACTTGCTACCGTTTATAAGTTGTGTCTATAACTCTCTTTAGAACAAAGCTTCTTCCATGTGTTGTGGTTATGGCTCAGTTACTGTCTCCATTGTGGTTGCCGTCAGCTCTTTCAAAGCCTGCATGGCTTGAATCACCGCTTGACTTTCATTCTCTCCTTTATCAGCTTTCAAAATGTCCTTAGCTTTTGCTTGCTGCATAAAACAGGAGACCCAAACTGAGTATAAGCATCAAATTTTTTTTGAAATGAAACCACTGAAGAGCAAAAAATAGTATTTTTGCTTATTAGCTGACTTACAAACAACTCAAACTTATTCTTGAGCTCTCCATAGCCACCAGAAGCTCCCCTTGACAGTGCATTCTATATTTGTAAATGACAACAAAACAAATGTAAGTATGATTATTTATTAACATAATATAGAACAACAAATTGTAAATGAAAATTGACAATAATAGAAAGACGTGGACAATTGATTGAATAATCATATTATCTGCTAAAAAGGGCATGCATGTGTGCCTGAAAAACGAATTTACCTATGTAATTCACACACTTGCACAAAACAACCGACCAACTTGCTCTTGATTACCAAACAAACGAACATCTATATTAAAATAGTATCCGAAAAACATAGTATCCACACGACAAAAGTTCTAACTTTTTCACTGAGAAAACAGAGGGACAAAATCTACTTTTCTGGGTCTTCCTACAGGTTTCCCAGTACGAATGTAGCCTCTGTCAACACCTAATGAGCCTATATTAGGAGGCCGTCCTCTTCTCTTTGCAAGCTCCTCTCCTCCACACACTGCGTTAAGTGGTGGTGGTGATGCAACAGAAGCATCAACTCTTTTAGGCCTCCTTCGGCGTCTAACACCACCATTTGCAACGTATGGGAACACTGAAGCTGGAGCTAAGACGACAGATGGCTTCCTCTCCCTCCCCGCAACTCTTCTACTCGGACCAACGGTAGGAGAAGAAGCCTTTACATTTGGAAAAGCTATATCTTTCCTAGGACGACCAGGTGGTCTCTTAATGAATTCCCCGTTTAGGTTTTCGTTAGTTTGAACAATGCTTGGTTGATAATCGGGTTTGGGTTTTGGAGGTCAACCACGACCACACTTTATAGTCTGGGGAGTAGTAGAACTCACCTGATCAGGTAAATTTCTGTTCTCATTGACTCTGTTACTCCTGAAATTAGATCTGGGAGGTTCAAGGCCAGTAGCTGCATCTGCATCTGCATTTGCAACAGCTATGCTTGTTGGAGGAGTTGTAGCTACGAATTTGTTAGATTTCTTAACCATCATAAGGATTCCACTGTTCTTTAAAGTCTTGAGATGGTGAGTTAGTAAAGCGCCATGAGCAGGAGGCAACCCAGTGTAAAATTTCTCTATGTACCTACAAATCGCTAGCTTGCCTGATCCATCTGGTTCGTTTAAAGCCGCAATTTCCGTGCAAATCATTTACCAATAACAATTCAATTACTCAAAAATGTTAAAAGTTATCAGCTACTGAGCTCAGATGAGCTTACGTCGGAGTATGGAGGATCGGATTAGGAGAAATCGTAGCTGTTTGCTGCAGCTATTCATGGAAGAGATTGTTGTTGTTGTTAGTCGATGCGACGACGGAGGGGTTACCGGTGCCGCCGAAGAAGGGGCTGGAGTTTGTGAAAGGAGGAAAAACGGTGAACTGAGGATGGTGCGGATCGTTGGATACAGACAGAGAAGGATCCATAGATTTTGAGAGAGAAAACAGGGGAAGGTGATGAGATTTTGATTTACGTTTTTTCCGTTTTAAAAAAAAATTAAACGAAACTGTTATAATAAACTAGAGATAACTTTAATAATTATCGTAAACTTTAAATACAA
>OVBE01000124.1:55952-66393 GCA_900406425.1 Iberis pinnata | reverse complement strand
GATAGCAATCATTATCAACGCTATCTTATATTATAGTATACTATAACATTAATATTATTGCCATTGAAAATAAGAACCTTTGATAGCACATCATACAAAGCTATCATTATACTAATACTACTATAGCATAAATCTAACTGCTATCTTACCTTACAGTATACTATAGCGTTTATAAAATTCTGCCATAATAGATGAGGACATATCATAACTAATAATATTAACGCTGTTGTTGACAACGATATATTATAACAGAAAATATAAATGCTATTGTTGACAATGATGTATTATAACAGAAAATATAAATGCTATCGTAAAAAAAAAAACATTTGATAGCAACCAAACTAAAACGCTATCAATAAATTAGATATAACATAGCAGTACAATCAAACGCTATTGTAGTGTATTATACGATAGCAGATTTTGTTAACGCTATATTAAGTGACCGACCTACGATAGCTGGTCCAGTCATAGCGTTTATGGAAACACTATGAAAGGCCTATTATAGCGTTAATCTTGTGCTATCAATGAGACTTTTTCTTTATTGACAATCTATTTTTATCATTATGTTGTCATCACCATCGGAAAATAAATTATTCCAATTGATTTTTTGGGCCATAAGGTGTTTGTAGTCTACGAAGCTCTTTAGGGTCTGGGAAATGTCCACATGGCAACCCCATAATGATGCAAAACTCATGCAACGAAAACCAAAAAAGATGTCCACTGAACATAAACCACATATTATGCTTTTTTGCAGTAACAAGAGAACGGCATAGAATTTGATGGACAAAATTTTCATAAAGGGACGATTTGCAAACTAGTGGTTCCATTAAGGGACCAAAACCTAAAGATTTCAAAAAGTTCAAATCACGACTACCTTTAAGCGCTTCAACCAAATCTAATAAGTATTACGGCCTCGAATACGAGTTAATCATGCTCTAGGGTTATATCGACATGTCTAGTATTGCCTCAGGGGGAACTTTGAAGGCTCTAACACTATCTCGCTAACTATGGTGCTATAAATGTCGTGGACATCTTGAGTATCATTGATAATTGGTGAGATTATTCTACTGAACTCATCTACTGTTTAATCATCACCCATTCTCGGATTTTCAAAGTTAGAAACCAACATATCAGTGCGAGTTCTTCAGACATCACTAGTTCCTTCATAGGTTTCTTGAAGGGTGTCCCATACATCTTTAGTATTTGTACAACCTTGAAATCTTTTTAACAGATCCTTGGTCAGATATATCCAGATAACAGCTAAGGCCCTTGAGTTGTTTGTTTACAGGGTCTTCTGCTGCTGTCCAATCATATTTCGGCTTCCCAACCAGATCTCTGTCTTCATCCTTTATTTGAGGAGGTCTTCAACTTCTTTCAACAATCGTCTAATCGTCTAATCATCTTCATCAATTTCCTCGATAAGTTCACGAATTTGAACTTTCCACAATCCAAAATTGTCTGCACCCAGAACCACACTTCTTGAAGTGGGAAGATGTTGTAGATTATCATAACATTGCCTCAAGATATTTCCTATTTAGATTGAAACCTTAGTTTCTTGACAAATACCAACTCTCATACCAACACAATTTCTTTTCTACTTTTTTCTTTACTGAGACAAACCAAAAATACAGTATGCTTTTATTACACTGATTTTGGTTCTCTCTTTCTTTCTCTCGCTGATGTGAAGTTCTCACAATCTTTTTTCTTTCCAACCACTTTTATGTTTTGTTTAATCCTTGTCTTTTTTATTCGTGATCTCTGACTCCTTTTACATCTTCAAGTTTTACGTTTATCATCACTAAATTATTCGACTTATTACATCTATTTGACGATTTACTGGGAACAAAAACAAAGTTTCATGTTGAACTCTATTGAAAGATATATAGATGATTATGTAAATTACTTTATTTACAGAGTACCTCTCTATAATTACCATATTTGAATAATGTATCTTTGTCTTTGTATTTAAGGCATTTTCCTTATGTACTTGATGAATAAGAAAGTCTTATTACTACAACAGCTTTCTTGACATGGTATTAGAGCTATACCTAGCTTGATAATCTACAACTGTCAAATCATTTTTTTCTTCTTTCACTATGGCTGACGGCGTGACGAATCCTCAAGTCAATACAACTCAACAACAGCGCCGATTTGATCCTTATTATCTCTCTTACGGTGACAATCTAGGCTCTATCATATCCAAAATACAACTCAAGGGTCATAACTATGACGAGTGGGCAATGAATCTTCGAATGGCGTTGCGAGCAAGGAAGAAACTTGGTTTGCAGAAGGTTCCATCATCAAACCTGCAGATGATTATAATGATCTCGAAGATTGGTGGGCAAATAATGTCATGGTAGTATCTTGTATTAAACTCACGATTGCACCTGATTTAAGCAGTACATTTTCACACCATGAAATTTCTTCTCATTTGTGGAATCACATCAAGAAGCAATTTTCGGTTAAGAATGGCCAACGTGTACAGCGACTTAAGGCACAATTGGCGATGTGCCATCAGAAGGGTACTTTGTTTGAAGCTTATTATGGTTGCTTGACTAAAGTGTGGACGAGTCTTGAAGATTTCAAAGAGAAAAAATTTCATATGAGATAGCCAAAGAATGAGAAGAAGACAAGCTCCATCAATTCTTAATGGGTCTTGAAGATAGTCTTTTTGGTGCAGTGAAGTCTGCTTACTCTCTCGTGACCCATTTGCTTTGTTGGATGATGCTTATCAAGTTGTGACACATGATGAAGAATCTTAAACACCAACTCGATTAATGGAAGCCCAGCCGGATGCAATGAGTTTTGTTGTTCAGTCTGCTCCGTCTCGTCCTCAACAATCTACTCCTCATGTTCCCAGTCTTCTCTATACTAGTTGTGGACGAAAAGGTCACCTTTCAGGGAATTGTTTCCAGAAGCTTGGATATCCGGTCTGGTGGGGAGAGACCTCGTTCGAAATCTTCTGCATCCTCTTCTGCATCTCGTCGGGTTTCTCAGTCCTCTATTTCCTCTTTTCTCGTCACGATGTAGCTCAGGCTCATCATATTTCTGGCCCTCCTTCGGCTTATGCTACTCCGGTTATAGAGGTTGACCACATATGGCTTTAGCGGTCTCAGTGACCAGCAGTGGCGCACACTTGTATCCTTGCTGAATGAACATGATATTCCACACGTTTCTCACTTATCAGGTAAAGAATTTATTGAATCCCAGATCATAAAAACAGGGGATTAAAACCATATGACTAGTAGTTTTGAGTTTCTCACTCATATCACTCCAATGTTTTCTATCTATATCAAACTATGTGATGGTAGATACACTATGGCCACCAAGTGTGGTTATGTTTGTCTAGACACTTATCTTCACTTACCGAATGTGTTCTATGTTGAGAATTTGCAAAGTCACCTTATATCAGTATCTCAGATCACCAAAGATAGTGACAGTATTTTTCAAATCTCAGACCGTCTTTGTGTTGTTCAGGACCGCATCATGCAGATGATGATTGAAGCAGCTGAGCTTTTTTAAGGACTCTATTTCTTTCAAAGCGTGGTCATTGCTAATGCGGCGATGATAGTTGTAACTCGGTCAATGGATCTGCTTCACCACCGTTTAGGACACCCTTCTTCGACTACTATGAAATTGCTTTCTTCTTCACACTTTAATCAATCTTATTTTTATTATCATATTTATGATGTTTGTATAAGATAAAAAAAAACACGCAATATTTTTCCGTTAAGAAATACAAAGTCTTATGGTGGGGAGATAGACCTTGCTCTAAATCTTCTGCATCCTCTTCTGCAGATCGTCAGGTTTCTCAGTCCTCTATTTCCTCATTCTCTCGTCACATTGTAGCTCATGCTCATCATATTTTGGGCTCTCTTTCGGCTTATGCTACTCCGTTAACAAATTATGGCCGCATATGGTTTTAGCAGTCTCAATAACCAGCAGTGGCTCACACTTGTATCCTTGCTGAATGAACTTGATACTCCACACGTTTCTCACTTATCAGGTAAAGCGTTTATTAAATGCTAGATCATAGAGACGAGGGATAAAAACCATATGACCGATATTCTTGAGTTTCTCACTCATATCACTCCAGTGTCTTCTATCTATATCAAACTACCCGATGGTAGATACATTATGGCCACCAAGTGTGGTTCTATTCATCTAGGCACTTATATTCACTTACAAAATGTGTTCTAGGTTCAGAATTTTCAGTGTCACCTTATATTAGTATCTCTGATCACCAAAGATAGTGACATTCTGTTTCAAATATCTGACAGTCTTTGTGTTGTTCAAGACCGCATCATACAAATGTTGATTGGAGCGGTTGAGCTTATTTAAGGACTTTATTTCTTTCAAAGTGTGGTTGTTGCTAAAGCGGCGAGGATAGTTGCAAATCCTTCAATGGATCTGATTCACCACCATTTAGGGCACCCTCCTTCGACTACTATGAAATTGCTTTCTTCTTCACACTTGAATCAATCTCATTGTTTTGATTCCCGAAATTTTGATGTTTGCATAAGAGCAAAATTTTCCGTTAAGAAATACAAATTCTTCTATAATATTTGATTTAATTCACTGTCATTTATGGGTTCTCTATGATGAAGACATCCAAACTGATCCAACAGAATCTGAGCAAGAGATCATCAATATAACAATTATGGATCAAGGACCAAGGACAAGAGCCGGAACTAAATGTTCGAGGGACAAATTCAACAAGTCTGTAGAGAATCTCATCACACTAATTGAGCATGATGAACTATTATGAGGAAGATATGAAAAAGAGAATGATAGAGAGCCCTCAAGAATAACTTAAGACTCCAACAAATATGTTTTTGCCGGTTCTTCAAGGAATTCAAGAAGTTGCATTATTTACTATTTCAAGAGATTCTCATGCCACTTAAAACATCCATAAATAACTCACAAACTCATCTAAGGTATGCATTTCCATTTGAATAAATAACTGGTTATTTTCTGTTTTGCAGGGTATGATCGGTAGTCTTTTTATTTTGAGTCCTTTTAAGTTTGTTGGTTTTTCTAGTCTAGTCCTTTTATTTGTAATGAATTTCAACCCTAGAAGGTCACATGTTCTAGTATAGTTTTCTTTTGGAGAATCCAAAACTGCCTCATGCTTCTTGTGTGAGATTCCTTAAAGTTTGAGTGTTCCAGAATTATCGTAAGACTTCCATCTCTTGTGTGGAGTCTATCGATCCATCCTCTTCATCTTCATCCACTAGAATCTGTTGAAAGTGACCTTATTTCAGCACTTGATTCTCCATCTATCCACCACTTAGGATCCTTCACTTTTGGTCCTATAGCATCTGGTATCAAAGCTAAAGGTTCCTACCTTTGGTTCTAATCCTCTATCTTTTTTATTTTAAGTTCTGTTGCAAATATGTTTGTTCATCTTCTGTTTTGTTTTATGGGTTTGTTTGCTTTGTTCTGAGTCTATAAAACGAAAATCAAAATAAAAAGTGTATATTATCTTGGTTAGGACGTGATAAGCTTCGTTTTTTAAGTATTAGATTTGTTGTTTGGGTCGTTTGAAAAGTATTAGACTGATTGAATTTGTTTGAGTTGTTGTGTTTGTTTATCTTCTTTTAAGTCTGTTCAGTTTCCAGATTCAAAATACCTACAAAATTTTGTGTAGAACTAATCCTTTGAGTACTAAAAGGTACATAAATTACTTAGGAGAGTTGATTTGGAGTTTAAACTTTCATATTCCTCTGCACTTGATATGTTATCTCTTTGAAAGACAGGTACAGAACAGAAACACCATGGGAGACCAATGAAATGTGGATGTGGCTCAACTACTTGTGAACATGCAAACTCAACTCCAGAATCTTGGAGAGCGCATGAATCAAATTGAAAGACCACAGGCCAGACATGGAGCACACACTAATAGATAAAATCTGGAGGATGAAGATAATCCATCTTATTCTAAAGAAGAAGACCCAAGCCTAAATCATAATCAATGACAAAGGAGACAATATCAACAACAGAGAGATCATAAGGAGGACAATAGAAGAGGAGTAGTCCAAGATATCAAACTAAATGCCCCAACAAATTCTGGAAATTTTAATCAAGGAGATTATATTGAATGGGAGAGACGCATGGAGTACATCTTTGAGTATTACAACTCTATTGACCAAAGAAAGGTGTCTTTAGCTGCAGCACAGCTCACATAGAGTGCTTTACCTTGGTGGGACAGAGATGTGTCTGAAAGGAGAAGGCATAGGCATGGACAGATTAATACATGGTAGGAAATGAGATTTAATATGAGGAGGAGATATGTTCCAGCCTACTACAACAGAAACCTACAATAGAAATTCTGAAAGCTCACTCAAGGAACTAAATCTGTAAAGGAATACTTTGATGAGTTTGAGACTCTCAAGAACATATTGAAGGTTGAAGATTCTGAGGAATCTCTAATGGCACAATTTCTATATGGTCTTCATGACAGAATTGCTAGAAAAGTGGAAAGGCAAACATACGATGACCTTGATGAGCTACTGCATCTTGATGTCCAAGCTGAACAAAGCATCAAAATAAAATAAAAAAACAGCTAACCAAAACACGACCCCTTGGACATCTCAACCACAAAGAATTGCTGACAAGAAAATTCATTGAAATGGAGCATAAAATTAATAAGGCTGCAACCAAAATTCTAAGACCACCAGAATAGCTCAAGGTAAGGCTCTACCTCAAAAATCTCGTGATATTACTTGTTTCAATTATCAAGGAAAAGGACACTACACAAGGGACTGCCCAATTCAGAGAGTAATGATCCGTAAAGCTAATGGAGAGTATGAATCTCAAGATGAAGGAGAGGAAGAAAAAGAGGATTCTGAAGAAAACATTGTGGGTTATCCAGAAACAGGAGGATTACTAGTCATAAGAAGAACTCTTAGTGCATTGTTAGAACTAGAACCTATTCAAACAGAAAACATCTTCCACTCCCGATGCACCATAAACTCCAAGGTATGCAGTCTGATAATTGATGGAGGTTCTTGTACTAACATGGCTAGCAAGTATTTGGTTGATAAGTTAGGTCTACAAAAGGCAAAGCACCCTTATCCCTATCGACTCAAATGGCTTAATGATGAGAATGAACTTAAGATTTCAGAACAAGTCACCATTTCTTTCACCATAGCCAAATATGAAGATATTGTTGTGTATGATGTGGTACCAATGCAAGCTGGTCACCTTATTTTTGGTCGACCATGGCAGTTTGATAAGGAGACTATTCACAATGGAAGAACTAACTATTACTCCTTCACTCACAAGAAAAAGAAGCACACTTTAGCTCCTCATACTCCACAGGAAGTGCAAGATATGCAAAGATCTATGTCTAAAGGAGCTAAGCTGAACAAAAATAATCTTGATATCACTCATACTAATGTTTTGAAATCTCTGGAGTCAAAAGACAATGTGCTACTAATGATCTTTAAAGAGTGTTTGTTTTCAGGTCAGAAAGAACAAGAGATAACTCCTAAAATGGTTGAACTATTAGAAAAGTTTAAGGAGGTGTTCCCTAAAGAAATACCACCAGGCTTGCCTCCAATAAGAGGAATTGGATATCAGATTGATCTTGTTCCATAATCATCATTGCCTAATAGGCCTGCGTATAGGGTTAATCCAACATAAGCAAAGGAGCTGGAAAAACAAGTACAAGAGTTCATGTCAAAAGGTTATATTTGAGAGAGCATAAGTTTGTGTGTTGTTCATGTCCTTTTAGTGCCTAAGAAAGATGGAACATGGAGGATGTGTGTTGATTGTAGAGCCATCAACAACATAACAGTCAAATATAGGCATCCCATTCCAAGACTTGATGACATTCTGGATGAGCTAAATGGAGCCACAATCTTATCCAAAATTGATTTAAGGAGTGAATATCATCAAGTAAGAATGAAGGAAGAATATGAATGGAAAACATCGTTTAAGAAAAATCAAGGCTTGTATGAGTGGCTAGTTATGTCATTTGGACTCACAAACGCTCCAAGTACATTCATAAGGCTCATGAATCATGTCTTAAGGGCATACATATGTAATTTTTTAGTTGTATACTTTGATGACATATTAATCTATAGCTCACATCATGCAGAACATCTAACTCACCTTGAACAGGTTTTAGAGACATTTCGAGCTGGATGTATTTATGCTAATCTAAAGAAATGCATGTTTTGTACTAACCAAGTTGTATTTTTAAGATTTTTTGTTAGTTCACAGTAATTAAAGTTAGATGATGAGAAGATCAAAGTCATTCAAGACTAGCCTACACCAACAACTATTGAGCATGTGAGGAGTTTTCATGCCTGGCCAGTTTCTATAGGAGATTTGTGAAAGATTTCAGCACCATAGCTGCATCTTTAACTTTAACTTCTATGATTAAAAAGAACAAAGAATTTAAATGGGGTCAAGCATAAGAGGATGCATTCAAGAAGCTCAAAGACAGCCTCACACATGCACCTGTTTTGGTACTTCCTAACTTTAATAAAATGTTTGAGATCGAATGTGATGCTTCTGGTACAAGTATAAGAGCTATCCTAACTCAAGGAGGAAGACCAGTAGCATATTTTAGTGAAAAACTCAATGGAGCTTCCCTCAATTGCCCTGTTTATGAGAAAGAGCTTTATGCATCGGTAACATCCCTTGAAGTGTGGCAACATTATTGATTGTCGAATGAGTTTGTTATTCATACGGATCATGAGACACTCAAACATCTAAGAGGACAAACCACACTGAAGAAGAGGCATGCAAAGTGGTTAGAATTCATAGAAAGCTTCCCATATGTGATCAAGTACAAAAAGGGTAAAGAGAATGATGTAGCTGATGCACTATCAAGGAGACACGCTTTAATCAGCACCATGGATGCTAAAGTTATGGGATTTGAGCATATCAAGAGTTTTTACCAAACTGATCCAAATTTTGTAGAATTATTCAAAGAAACAAGCAAGGTTACATATGGATATTTTACCAACATAATGGGTTCTTATTCAAGGATAAAAAAACTTTGTATACCCAAAGAATCAATGAGAGAATTGTTGATACGAGAAGCCCATGGAAAAGGGCAAATGGGACATTTTGGCTGAGATAAGACTCTAAGTGTGCTTATGGAGCATTTCTTTTGGCCACACCAAAAGAGAGATTATAGAGATTATGTGCCAAGGGCATCACTTGTCTAAAGGAAAAATCCAGGTCACATCCTAATGGTTTATATATGCCTTTACCAATTCCTAACCTACCATGGGTAGATATCTCTATGGATTTTGTTTTAGGATTGCCAAATATCAACCACAAGGATTCTATATTTGTAGTTGTGGACAGATTCTCAAAAATGGCTCACTTCATTCCATGCACCAAGACTAATGATGCAATTCAAACTGCTGATTTTTTCTTCAAAAAAGTTGTGCATTTACATGGAGTGGCAAGGAGCATTGTGTCATATTTTGACACTAAATTCCTAAGCCATTTCTAGAAGACTTTATGGAAGAAATTAGGTACTCAATTTCTGTTCTCAACCATATGTCGCCCTCAAACAGATGGCCAAACAGATGGCCAAACAGATGTGACCCTCAAACAGATGCAATCTAAAATTCAATAACTTTCGTCTCTGTGAGTCAAACCGTCTCGAGGTTTTTTAGAGTTTTCTCAATTTCTTCAATGGTGGTGCTTGGTGGGTTGTTGCAGGGTGATGTTAAGTGACAAGGGTAAAACAAAGATAATTAAAAATTATTAACCCACTTGTTTATTAAACTAACAGAGTTATTAAGATGGTTAAAGAACTCTTGCGTTTCGTGCACGGGTGCTCATGGTGGCTTCGTTAAAACATGTGTCTAAAAAATCCAGTGAGACAAAAGTAGACATATGAAAAAGAATACCACCATTGAACACACTGAAACGCAAAGAGAAAAAAGAAAAGAGACAGAGCCAAACATTCGATCTATAAAAACCGGTCAAGGATGCAGTTGGTGCCATCGATGGAGAAGGTTGGCGAGGGGAGAGGTGGCTAGGTAATCAAGACTGGTGAGTGATACACTCAGGTTTTAACCCAAATATATTCACTGCAAGTGCACAGCAAACGCAGTAGTATATGAGAAATCGAATCCACAGAGACCAGAAAAGCATGACTCTCAGTTTAAAATCGAATTAAGCTAAGAACATATTAAAAATGGTGATTGTAACCGAGAAATGAAAACAACGATAGAATAAACACGATTGTAAAACGATTAACAAAAATGCTAGGAAATAGAGAATTCTGTAGGTATTCAGGTTAAAGGTCAAGGTTAACATGCAGGATTGATTACTGAAAATAATTCCCAACTCGAAAGACAACAATAGACTATTCTTCTCCCAAAGTATTAGATCCATATTCTCGAATTACTAAAGACAAACTCCCGCTGTATTTTGATAATTCGATCATGCATTTCAATTCATATTT